>APFE030711855.1:0-19665 GCA_000404065.3 Pinus taeda
CTTCATATATGGAAAGTGGATTGTTTTTGTGACATGTGTAGGTTCCAAGGAAGCTTCCAAGACACCTTTATGTGGCCTTGAATGATCAAATTCAAATTTGATAAGCCTCATGGAGAAAATCATGCTCTCATGGAGAAAATCAAGGACAAAGGAATTTGATAAGATAAGCCTCATGGAGAAAATCATGATCTCATGAAGAAAATCAAGGACAAAGGGATTTAATAAGATAAGCCTCATGGAGAAGATCACGATCTCATGGAGAAAATCAAGGACAAAGGGATTTGATAAGATAAGCCTCATGGAGAAGATCATGATCTCATGGAGAAAATCAAGGACAAAGGGGGTTATGTGTCTAGATGGTTGAGAGATTTATGGAACTAAAGAGAGATTAATGGATGATCATTATGAGTTTGTTACTCATCCCATTGTATAAATAGGAGTACAATCTCCTCCATTTGTAATCTGAGAATCTCCATTTGTAATCTTAGAGTTCCATTTGTAATCTTAGAGTTGGTTTGTAATGGAGATTTTGAAATAAAGGATCATACTTCAATTTTTCTTCTACATTTGAGTCTCCATTGAAGTGGTGTGCTTGTGGAGTTATGGAGGGCCCCCATGGCCTCACTTGCATGCTTATTTACTTATTTTAGGTATAATTTATTTTATGTTTTTGTTTGATTTCAACTTTCAAGTTTTGTTAAATGTTCTAATATTGGAAGAATCTTATTTGAAAGTGTTATTGTAAGAGAACCGTAAGATCTCATACAATTATTAGATCTAGGTTTATTTCATTTCAGCTTTTAATTTCTTATTAGATGTTCTAATGTTGGAAGAGATCTTGTATAACATGTTCTTGTAAGAGAATCATAGATCTCAAACAATTGTTAGATCTAAGTTTGATTAGTTATTGAAAGAGATCTTAATGAATATGTTCTTGTAAGGGGACTTTAAGATCTTGGACAAATTAGGAATCTTTCTAGATCTATATATTTTAGATAAGCACTTCTAAGTTTACCTTCCTCGGTTGACATTAAATTAAACTCTAATTTACATCCGCATTTTAGACCACACAGGCTCTGTTCCTCCTGCTCCATTTCGCTCTGGTACACCTCCGTCTGGTGCACTGTTGTTACCCGTTTTACTCATGTGCTCCCCTCAGTAGTCTCCTACTACCCATTACCTTACTACTATCGCAATCCCCCTGAGTAATGCTTACTTGACAATCTTAGTAGTTGGCGCGGTTATTTCGTGGATTTTCAGCTACAGACATGAAGATTGATCAAGTAGATTATTCAGAGGACCCTCTTGCCTCGATCTCCATCTGGATGACCACACCTCCCCCGATATCGAATGTGTCATTGTCTCCAAACCCTACCTCTTTTGACGTTTCCCCCCAGGCAGCTAACATTCCCTTTCACTCTGAACTGGGTACCTCGTGTCCAACCGATCATTCGCCTGATGTCCCCCTCTCCTGGCCGATTCCGCTACACCTCCTCCTTTTTCGACATCCCTACATTTTTTGGCTTTCTGCATAAACCCAAACCCCACATTTTACACTTCGGGTTTCTCCATATCCCCTTCTATTGCTATATCAACCCACCACTCATCCCCTGGGCTGAATATAAACCCCCGGATGTACCCCCTGGTCCTCTGCTCTCCTTTGTATTTGCTTCTCCCACATCTGGTTATTTTGAAGGGTCACCGACTAGTTTTGAGGCTGACAAATTTGAGGAGTGTGTTGATGATCAAGAGGCTGACGAATTTGAGCAGTGTGCTAATGATCAAGAACCCCCTCCTAAACCCTCCTAGGAAGCAAAATCCGATCGGATACCAAAACAGGGCAAGAAATCCACGCGTGAGCAAAGCACCAGGACGTATCCCTTCGCTTTGGGCTATGTCGTTGACACTACGGATAGGGTTTTGGTCAACCTCGTACGAGGACAAACATATTTCTTCGACCAGGCTCAAATAGTGGATAACAGAGATATGGGGGAACATTTTGACTGATCTACCATCTATTTCTTCTTTGGCTCGTGGATGGTTCTCCCTCCGTTTCCAGAGGGTAGACTACACATCCTGGGTGCTATCTAAATTCTAGCACATTGAGCACACTTTGGTGCTTCTCAAGAGATGGAACCCCTTGTTTGATCTAGAACGAGAAAAATTGGGAGCCAGTCCACTTTGGGTTAGACTCCTTGATTCACCCTTGCAATTTTGGTCAGAGGATATCTTTCAGCGCATTGGGAACACTTTGGCACATATCTGGAGCATGACAATTCGTATCTATCATCTAGAAACATGTCTATGGCTCAGATTTTGGTTCATCCGGACACCAGGGAGGGGCTAGAGGAACACATCACTCTCCATTGGAAGCATTATATGTGCATTCAGACTTTAGACCACGAGGGTGTTCCATTCCACTGTAGGTGCTGCCACAAAGTCAGACACCTATAAAAGGAATGCCCTCTGGTAAAGCATACCTCTGTCCCAGAGCAACAACCGGAGGCACCTGAGAACGTTCCTGGGGCACCTGATCATCTGGCTACAACCAACTCCGAACTAATCAAGGGGGCCAAAGTTCGCGAGAAGAAGAGCGACACTGCCCATACTTGGCCTCCACTGACCAGGGCTCGGGTGGCAGCGAAGAAGGCGCTCTCTTCAAGTAATCCTAATATTTTCTCTTTTGTTGATTCCCCTACTTCCAATGCTTCTATTTTATACACCACTACATCACATTGAATTTCATCATCTATACCGACTCCCCCTTCATTATCATGCCCATTGAATTCCCCCCTCTAATTTTCTCCTATACTCCTCCCTCCTTCCCGGACCAATCCTCCCCGGGAACTCACTCTGCGAGTTTGGAATCTTCAAATCGATCCCACTCCTATAATATTTGATCCAAAAACCATCCCCTGGCTTTGTTGGGAATTGGTTTTATCTCCCCCCCTTTACCCCTGAAACCACCTCGGGGCCGATCCTCCTCCATTTCCAAGGCCAATATACAAGTATGCATGGATGTGGTTGCTGGCCGCCAACTCGCCATTGACCAGGTTCTTAGAGCACAAAACTCCCTGGGATCCTTCCCCTCATGAAGCTACTCTCTTTCAACTGTCGAGGGTTAGCTCGTCCTGCCAAAAAACTAGCCTTTCATAGAATTTTGACCCTCGAACGGGTGGAAATTATCTTTCTTCAGGAGACACTTGGGTTAGCTGAGCACATCATCCCTTTACTAGAGTCTATGATACCGGGATGGCATTTTCATGCTTTGGATGTAAATGGGATATCAAGAGGGATAACTTTGGGATTTAACCCCAAGTTGATTAAACTGAACAACATTTGGGGTGGTTATGAATACATGGGAGGCATTCCATCTTTCCAAGTTTCTATCTTTCATTCTCTTTGGAGAATGGTGTTCTAAGACTTAGGAGTCACTGGAAGTAGTACACTGATTGAGGGCTTGGGGGTGGCCAATTGTAGCAAATCCTTGCACAATTGAGCCTAAGGTTGGGTGGAGAGTCGTCCCCAAAACCTTGTTGTCATCTGGCAGACTTCCATCATAGGTAATATATGTATGTGCTTATTTTTTTGATTATGATTTTAATTAGGAAACTAACTTTATATTTACTTTTTATTGTTACAGTTAGATGAGCACATCATCCCTTTACTAGAGTCTATGATACCGGGACGACATTTTCATGCTTTAGATGTAAATGGGATAAGAGGAGGTATAGCTTTGGGATTTAGCCCCAAGTTGATTAAACTGAACAACATTTGGGGTGGTTATGGATACAATGGGGCAAATGTTTTTCATCTGAGCTCTGTCTTGACGTTAAATTGATCAATGTTTATGGACCCTATCAAAGCTGGGCAACTTTATGGGAACATCTCTTTTGATCCAACTCTTTACATGTGGATAATATCATATTGGGAGGTGATCTTAACTTTTCTATAGGGTACGTTGAATCATGGGGACATAATGCACAGATTGATCCACTATCAGACACTTTTGAGGCTCTTCTTGAGGAGCATGGGCTAATTTACATCCCTTTGGCTCGACCACAACCAACCTAGAGGACAGGAGGACGGGGAATGCCATGTTGGCGCGCAGATTGAATCACTTCCTTATCAAGGAGCAACTTTTAGGACAACGTCGTATCTACATGCAGTGGGTTGGTTCTGGAGGAATGTCTGATCACTCACCTATCTATCTTGAGTTCAGTGGCTAATCACACAAGCCCAAAGCACCTTTTAAATTCAATGCATCATGGCTAAAGGACCCTAAGTATATTCGGCTTGTATCTGGACACTGGAAGGCTAACCCTCCAAGTGCGGGTGGGAATATATCGGAAGGTTTTGTTCAAAATCTCAAAAGCCTTAAACACCTCTCTATGAATTGGGCTCATAACAAGAGGATTCATGATGATGAAACCCTTCATAACATTGAATCTGAGATAGAAAGTTTGGAAGATAAGCATGGACGCTGCTATCTGACTGCAAACCATAAAAAACATCTCACCACTCTTGTTTTTCAAAGAGACAAAATCCTGAAGGATAGAGAACAATCATGGAGGCTTCGTAGCATAGCTATATGGTTACAAGAAGGAGATGAAAACACCAAGTTCTATCATAAATTTGCTAATGGACACAGAACGATCAAGACTATCTAGAAAATGACCAATGAGCAGGGAATTCAAGTACATTCTTTCCAAAACCTAGCCACTCTTGGGACCACTCATTTTAGGAACCTTTATAAGGCACCCCACAATGCATCATTAGCAGAAATTATAAGAGTGGTATGTCTTTTTCCTCGCTTCGTTGAATAGGAGGATGCAGATGATCTGAACAACCCTATATTGATGGGGGAGCTTGAATCCACATTGAAATGGTTCAAGAAGGACGAGAGCCCTGACCCTAATGGATGGCCCGTGGAGTTTTACATAGATTTCTTCGACATACTTGGTGAGGATCTACTCAAGCTCATTGAAGAATTCCAAACCTAGGGATGCATGTACGAGGCTTTCAATTCCACTTTTATAGCGCTCATCTCGAAATTGGATCATCCAGAATCCTTTAACGAATTTCGAACTAATCTGCAACTGTATCTACAAAATCATAGCAAAAATCATTGCCAATCGCCTTCGAGCCATCCTCTTGCAGATATCTCATCCGAACAATTTGATTTCCTCAAGGAATGCTAGATACATGAAGCTATTGGAATATATCCAAATATCATGCACTCCATCAAGTCTAAAAAACTGAAAGGTATGATCCTAAAGGTAGAGCTTTCCAAAGCTTTTGATCGTGCTAACTGGTTATATATTAGAATGCTTTTAACTCATTTGGGGTTTCCTCCGAAATTCATCAATTGGATTATGTGTTGTATAACAAGAGTTTCTTTGAGTGTTCTTATAAATGGCTGGGCCTCTCCATTCTTTCACTCGAAAAGGGGACTCAGACAAGGATGTCCCCTCTCCCCTCTACTTTTTTTACTTATCATGGAAGGACTCAACAGGCTAATACTGGAATAGTGAAGGCTGGGGCACATACATGGCACTAAGATTACCAACAAATGTACTTTGACACATTTTCTATTTGTAGATTATGTCCCGGTCCTTCTTAACGGAAGTGTTAGGGATCTGACAGGTTTATTTGCTATTATGACATTATTCGGTATAGCCACAGGAATGGAGATCAACAACAACAAATCTATCATCACCACAACAGGATGCTCACCTCACGGAATTCATTTTTCCCTTTCACATGTTCCCTTTCACCTTATAATCCATCGATGATGGCCTAAAATATCTTGGTTATTGGCTTAAGCCTCAACACTACAGAATTGTGGACTGGATATGGTTGGTTTCTAAGATCGAGCGAAGGCTCAACATCTGGCATCATAAATACCTCTCAAGAGAGGGTCGACTAGTTCTCATTAAATCTGTACTGGAGGCTACCCCAGTCTACTGGATGCCATTGGCTTGGATCCCTAGGGGCATACTCTCAAGGATACAAAATCTCTGCGGCGGATTCCTTTGGAAATGTCGACATGAAGGTAGGCTATTTGCTCAGGCTCACTAGGAGCTGATTGCTCTACCCAAGAAATGGGAAGGGTGGGGCATCAAAATCCAGTCACATTTCTCCTCTACCCTTGTTGCAAATTTGGGGTGGGAGATTCTCACATCACAAAGCTTATGGACTATGGTAGTCACCAAAAATTACATACATCCTCATGGCATCATGAACTGGATACGACTACCCTCTTGGAGCAGAGCAGACATCTCAATAATATGGAAATTTGTACTCAATTCTATTACTTATATACGAGAAGGGATTACATGAAGAAGAAATTCAGGCTCTTCGGTCAGAATTGGGTTGGATTCATGTATCAGCAGTGGAAACGCATACAGGCTCCCTCATGACTTAATCACACATCTCAATAATGCGGGCTTCTTACATCTCGATCATATAGCTGATCCAGTGAACACCAACCTTTTCTCTCAAGCCTGGAAATCTGCAAATCAAATTCAACTCCCCGATATCTGGCATCTTGATTGGGAATCATACATCAATGCTCTTCTCAAATCTCATAACAGGATCACAACCGGTGAAAATGAATTGATCTAGGCATTGGCAAAAAATGGGAACTATACACCCAAGGATGGATACCTAATCATCTTTGTGGAACACCGACCACCTGTTCTGGAAAGGTGGTGGAGCTTGCTCTAGAAACTGAAAGCACCTCCCCTCTCCCGCCTGTTCATGTGGACGGTGCTCCGGAGCAAAGCCCCCACTGGGGTAACCTCATGAAACACTCCTTCAATGGCCCATCTTGGTGTCGTTTCTGTAAACAAAGCTCCGAGACTGCTGAACACCTCTTTCTGTTGTGTCTTGTCACACTGGAACTGTGGAATATGATTCTTTCATCTTTCCCCTTACCGCTTCGATGGCCGGGTAAGTCTTTACTAGATGTTTGGCATACCTGGAGGGCGATGGTCAAACCACACAAAGCCAGAAACATACCTATTATCATATGTTGGGCCATTTGGTTAGCAAGGAACCAAATTATATTTTGTAACCACCCACCTAACTAAAATCTCATCTCTGCCTGAGTTCAGTCCATATATAATCTCATCCTTGATGATGATCCATCTAGCACCAATCGCCCTGTTATTCCCAGAACTATAGATAAAAACATTCCATGGACATATTTCGATGGATCCGCACAAGAGGAAGGATGTGGGGGGTGGGGGGGGGTGAGGTGGGCACTGTACTTCACCTATCTGATTCTCATTTTTTGAAAATCCAGATGGGGTTGGGGAATGGAACCAATAATTTCGTTGAGCTCATTACTCTCAGACACCTTCTCCAATTTGCATTAGAAAAATAATGTAGAAAATTACAAATTTTTGGGGATTCCGAGATCATAATCGATTGGTTCAACAATAATTATGTCTGTCATGCATATTCTCTGAGGCATATTGTGGATGAGGTACTTCGATTAAAAAAACACTTTGACACCATTGTTTGTCGTCATATATACAGGGAGCGTAATCAAATTTCTGATTAGCTATCCAAGGAAGTTGCGGTCTAGCCTAAAGGTTCATAGGTGATACAAGAGTAGAGGGATGGGAACCACTATTAGTACTACCACAGACCATATATGGACATCAGAGAATAGGGGTTTGATGGGCCTGTTTTTGTGTATATATTTTGATACCTCACTGTACATGTTTCAGTTAACATTATGATGTATATTTTGACAGATACACTATCAATACTCCCACAGGGAGCCCTTTTTGTACTCAGTTATTTTTTGAAGGGTGAGTCGCCCCAACTACAACATATGCTTCAAAGCATCTATGACATGTAATTTTCTTAATATTAATGAAAAGTATGATTTTTCCTTAAGGGAAAAAAGTATTGTTAATTGCTATGTTTCCACGAAATGTGAGTTCGGGGATAGGTAGGGGGAGGGGTGTGGGGAGAGATACACCAATTTTTGAAATAGGGTTGGGTTCGTCAAAGGCATATTATAATTTTTATATATATATATTTTATAAATTATAACATATATGATTTTTAAAATCTTCCAATTGATAACAAGAAAAATAAATCATTTAAAGACTTAAACATGAACATTCACTTTGAAATTTCAAATTTGATATCAAGTGGAAATTGCAATTTATATATTGAAATGAAAACAATAACTCCCTTTAAGAAGAAAAACAAAGTAGAATATAAAATTAATATATCTCTTTAAATAACTTTAAATCGTAAAAACAGATTCCTCACACATGGATACTATTGAATAAATAAAAAACTTAGTAACAAAGTATTGTGTTGAGAATGATGAAACATTTATATTATATGAGTATTGACTTGTGGAGAAATTTATTAGAGTAGAAGAAACACAAGGCACTTAGTAAACACTTAAGATAACAAAACATATTTTTTGAAGTGCATATATCCTTCACATGACTTGTACTTAATGATATTTCTATGTTTTTTAAATGTATATATCCTTCTTAAGATGAATTGTAGTTAATGATATTTATGTAAAAGGATGTCGTATTTCAGTTAGAGGCATGCATTACTAATTAGTGATTATATCATTAAGAAATAAAATCTAGGAACTAATTCATGGAAAAGACATTTAAAAAACCTATTCTTTTGAAGTGATGAGGCTTTAAGACCTCAGAACTTTAGACTTGAAATGTTTTCCTAAGATAGGAATTTTGACAAAAATCATGGCAAAGAAATAAAAAAAACTTGTACTTCTTCCAAAATGATTGACTTTAAGACATAACAACTTTAAATTTGAAATGTCTTACTAAGATAGGATTTTTTTTCTTGCCCGATACCACATAAGAACCCGTCACACACCCGTTTTTGGGGTTCAGTGAACCCATTTAAGCAAATGAATCTAGGCCGCAGTTATTGAGTACATGGTTCTTATGGGAAGAACCTGATTTGTATGGGTTCATCTCGGAAGTACTTGCTCCAACACCCAGTTCGTGGGGACGAGAACTCGGGATAGGTTCACGAACCCCACCTTTGGGTTCATGAACCCATGCTTCACATGTTATTTTCATAGTGACCTCTTCCTTTATATCTTAATGATTCGACCAAGGCTTGGGATATTTATGCCAACCTCCATATTTGTTGCAAATGCTTTTGATTGAAACCTTTTTTCTACCATGTTTTTTTTTTTATCTTGGTCTTGTACATTAGGTATCTTATCCTAGCCATGCTCCTTTTGATTGGTGAAAGACTCAATTCTATGAAGAGGATAAAACATGGTGTATTGCCTTTGATTTTGTGATTATAAGCTATTAAACACTTTGGATTTGTTATATATTTCTTCAGAATCCTCTATAGACATTGCAACCCCAAACTTCACAACTATATAAGAATATAATAAAAATGAAGGGAATCTCAATGAGGAGTTTCTTCTTATCCTATAGAGGAAGGTCTATTGATTTACAATTGTTTTCAAGTTCATGATAATCTTTTTACCTTCCATTTATTATTTTCTCTTTCTTATCGTTCCATTTAAACTTGTGATTAAAATCTATTGAAACATATTTATATGAAGTTACTTCCTCTAAATTATTATTATTATACACAACATTCACATTATATTATTGATATTAATAATCATATCTATATTACATTAGAAATCTTTAAAAACTTTTAATTGTTTGTTGAAATTATAAAAATAATATAATAAACATGAACAAAACAATAATATTAAGTTAATTAGTATGAAACGAACATCTACCCTTTCCAAACAATTATTCTCTCATAAATAAAAAACTAATTTTCATTTTTATAAATTAGAAAAAAAAAAATAAAATAAAAATTTTAGATTTTTTTAATCTATTAAATTAAATTTTAAAATCCAAAATAATTATAAGGATGATAAATGAATAATTATAAAGGATGATAATGATTAATATCCATTAAGACCAATACAAGTTTATGTCACTTTAAGAAAAACAAATTAATAATAATCTTTTAGAATTTATTTTTATGCTTAAACAATATAAATAAATTTAATATAATTTTTAGATTTTTATTTTTATACTTAAAAAATATAAATATGTGACGATATCCATATGAACAATTTATCCCTATGAACAATTTATTTGGATTCATGGTTCAAATATAGAACCATCAAAACCAGACAAAACCAACAATTTATCCCTATGAACAATTTATTTGGATTCATGGTTCAAATATATAACCATCAAAACCAGACATACATTAGCCTAATTTAATGGGCTACCGAGGTGATAAACTTGCCCAGAAGACAAAAACTCATTGGCTAATTTTAACTCATAAGAGTGCCCATGTAAAGAAAAACAGGCCATCCATAGTACCTGATACACTAACTGTTGTGACTATACAGGATCAGTGTTACCGTAAATTTTATTTATGTATATGGGATATTAATATAGCAAACTTCATCTTTGTATAATATCATTTCTCACAGGCACTGCATGCAAACCTTCTTTGATGGTCTGATGAGGGATGATGACTATATATTGGTGTGTTACTAGAAGCTGGCGTTGTCCATGGAGAGGGTCTTCTCACAGACGGTGCTGTTGCTGGCGGTTTGAATTTCCTGATTTGATGACGTGGCGTTTCCGGCCGTTGAACTGGTTGGCTACTAGATTTTGCAGTCTCTTCCATCTTGGGAGACACAGGAGTTGCTCCAGAATTGAGATCAGTAGCAGCTGGTTCAATGGGAGGCAAAGGAGTTGTTCCAGAATTGATGTCAGCAGCAGCTGGTTCAATGGCTGGAGAAGATTTTGGAGATGTTTCAGCCACAGGGGTTGGAGTATTTGGAGTCATTTTTGCTCAAAAACAGAAAGATGTTCACTGTATTTTCTGAAAAAGAAAAGGAGAGGGAGGAGTAAATGAAGAGTTAATGTGATCAATTGATAGCTCAGCTCCTTTAGAAAAGCAGGAGGTTTTATTTATATTTATATATTGAGCAGTTACAGCTTACACAGACGTTTGGTATCCTTTTTCTTTGTTTTGTTGTGCCCCTTTGGAAATGAACGGACCTACTATAGTTTTAAAAATATAAAGGTCACTATAAAGAAATTAAATTTCAAACCATGGATATGGAAAGGAAGAAAATGTCTAATACTTAGTTTGCTTTGCTCCTTTTAGATACAGAAGTTTCAAAAATTTTCTTTGAAACTTCACATACATCTCAAGTTGATAAACATGAAGATATGAAACTCGCATTTGATGACAGAGTTCATCCCTCTTGGGCTACATCACTGGGTCTACTCCAACAGCTAGATCGCTATATTGATTTCAACAGCAAATGAGTACATTACAACTTGTTGATAGTAGAGTGGCTTGTTTCTCCTACAAAGAATTCTCACTTAGAAAGCTGACTCCCTACAACAAGCCATGAAAATGTCAACATAAAAAGGACTCTCACACAATATGTCCTTGTACTCCATCAGAAACCAAAAGCATAAACATGCAACTCCTACACAATGAAGAGTTAACAAGGACTTCTCTCATTAACACATTAAGAAAAGGTTGAAAAGAGCTAATCTACAAAAGTAATAACTGCTGCAAATGAAGCTATAAGGATCAAAAACCTCTAACCAGACTCTCTCCATGCTAAAAAATGCCTCCATGCTGCTTCAAATTTGACTCTGCCTCTAGCACTGAAAGACTTGATTATGTAAAAAGTTCATCACAAAGTTCTCAAAGTAGAAAACTGACGCTGCCATTGAGTCCAGGACACTCAAAAACCTCAATCTAGGCTCTCCTTGAGCTCAAAAAGTTTAAAAATTGAGCAAGATATGCTTGTCCAAGCCAAGCCCTATTATATATCCGGCAAATTGGCAAAACCTGCTAACTGAGCCACAATTTCACCATTTTTTTAGTTCGTCGAGTGACAATTTCGCTTGGGATTGACGAGATTTCTGTCGTAAAAAGTGTAATTTGTAGCCTTGTTAATTTTTCCAATAACCCTATGCACCAAAACCGGGCCACATGGGGCCCATAGGGCCAGGGGTCGGGGCCAACTATGTGCCCTCGTCAGTTTTAGCTCATTTTCCATCAAGGCGTGATCATGTCATGGTAATGTGGTTGGGGGCCGAGGCCAACTGCTTGACCCCACTAGCTGTGGCTCCACCTGTGGTCACGTGGACGATAATAAGATCGGAGTCCGAGGTGTATCCACCCACACCCTTTGGCAAAGCTCTCGCTCTAGTCTTATGTGCGTCAATGGGCCCTGGGGATAAGGCCAAGTGCTTCGCTCCTCTCTGTTAGCTCCTCCGTCATGGTCACATGGGTGATCCAGGTGGATATTGGTGGCCACCCACCTATCCCACGTAGACCTCTAGTCAGTTTCATTTGTTTCCTTGTTTATTTCAACATTTGCTATTTTTAGTAGTTTTTCAGATCCTGAACTTCTGGAGTATTTTTGACCCCATAAACAACATTTTTTTAAGTTCACTTGTGAAAAATATTGTAGTACTCAGAGAGACCTTTCCAACAAGGTATTGTACACGCCAAACAGAGATAATATGACTGAGTTATGACCCCAAGAAGTTGGTTGCCCAACTAACCCCAACGGGGCCCAAAAACCCTTGGCGTTACATCTCCTGGGGTTAGGGTTTTTGTTGTTTAGAGTTTTCTCTTGTTTTCCAATAATAAATAGGCCCTTAAGCCTCATTGTAACATAATTCAGAGGCATGTAGCCACCACATCTCTTCTCAAAGATAAGCTACCATCGCCCTAGATATTTTATTTCCATTATGTTTGTAAGCATATTTCAGTATTTGATAGTAATGAAATGAAGTGTTATTTTTGTTTCATATTTGTATTTATGGTTATATATGTAATTTTTTGTGTTCTTGTTTAAATTCAGATTAGTGGTATCAAAGCGGCCTTCTCTTTCTCTATTTTTCTTTGCATGTCCCCAACGAGGTCGAGATATAAGGAGTTAGGGCTTGAACTGGTTGAACATTTACAAGACCAGCCTCACAAATCCTGACAGCCTCCGATGGGGGAAGAAAAGAAAGATGATGGGGCAGGAGATATTTTCAAAATCTTGCTCGAAGAAGCCCTCGAGCAATAAAGGAACGCGATGATGGACAACTTTGCTTAGATCTTTTGGTGGCTACCCAAGGGCGACACATCTACTTTCAACATCTACTCTAGAAGCACCACACCCTTTAAGTACAAGTTAACTTTGACATTCCAATATTTGAGGGTCAGATTAATGTGGACGTTGTAGATAAATGGTTAAAACTACTAGAAGTATATTTTTCTATTCATGATTTTTTTCAGACGAGAAAATACTACTTTTGCTCTTCTCAAAGCTACCCCCCACGTCAAGGACTGGTGGGAAACGTACTATGAGTAGAAGGATGAAAGTACGCCTTCACTATTTTTGGCCATACCCACTTAGGATTTGTTCCAGGACGCCATCAAGGAGCAGTACTACCCTGTTGGGAGTTATGAGGATAAATACATAAAGTGGACCACACTATGACAGGGAAGGGACCAAGACATGTTGACGTTTACCAATGTTTTTCATACCCTTTGCACGAAGTTGGGTATAAAGGATTCTAAGAAACATCTGGTACTCAAGTACGGAAACTGCCCACATAGGTACATCTAGGATGAAATGGAGTTCCTGGACATCTCCTCACTTGGCGTGGCATACCGATATGCTGTCAAGATTGAGCAGAAGATTAAACAGAAAAATCGAGACTTTGGATCTGTGAATCCGAAGCAAAGGAAATACGCCCCCAAATTGTAGAGCAAAAGGAAAATCCAAGGTGGGATGGCCTAGGATAACCCGTCAAAACCGCAAGAAAAGAACAACACCATGAAGACAAAGAAGGACAAAGGAAAGTGGTGTGAGTTCCATAAGAGATTCACTCACAACCCAAGTGAGTGTCACGCCAAGCAGTCACTGGTGGCCGAGCTGAAGGCTTCTAAGTCCGACGCATGTTCCGACTCTGAGTCAGAACTTGACAAGGGGAATGAAAAAGGGAATAAGATCATTGACGTGGAGCCCAGTGCCACTATGGCCACCACCAAGATCCACAAGATTGAGCCTAGAGATCTAGAAGAGGGGGAGCGCCTATTCCACTCACAGATGTGGGTGAAGGATTCTCCACTGCAATTCATTATCGACAACGGAAGCCAAAAGAACCTCATTTCAGTAGAGTTCATGAAGTGGTTGGGCATATCGAATACAACACATCCACAACCATATACCATCAGGTGGCCTGATCCTTCTGACGGGGCTTTGGCTTCCGCTTCTGCTCCGATTTTGGTTTCTGATTCTATTTGGGCTTCTGCTACGGCTTGCTCTCCGATTTCGGTAGCTGCTGGGACTTCGACCCCTGCTGGGGCTAATGTCTCTAGTCCCGGGACTTCGACCCCTGTTGGGGCTAATGTATCTGCCAGGACTTCGGCCCCTGCTAGGGCTAATGTATCTGGTCCCTGGACTTCGGCCCCTGCTGGGGCTAATGTATCTGGTCCCTGGACTTCGGCCCCTGCTAGGGCTAATATATCTAGTGCTGGGACTTCAACCCCTGTTGGGGCTAATGTATCTGTCAGGACTTCGGACCAGATACATTAGCCCCAGCAGGGGCCGAAGTCCAGGGACTAGATACATTAGCCCCAGCAGGGGTCGAAGTCCAGGGACCAGATACATTAGCCCCAGCAGGGGCCGAAGTCCAGGGACCAGATACATTAGCCCTAGCAGGGGCCGAAGTCCTGGCAGATACATTAGCCCCAACAGGGGTCGAAGTCCCGGGACTAGAGACATTAGCCCCAGGAGGGGTCGAAGTCCCAACAGCTACTGAAATCGGAGAGCAAGCCGTAGCAGAAGCCCAAACAGAATCAGAAACCAAAATCGGAGCAGAAGCGGAAGCCAAAACCCCGTCAGAAGGATTAGGCCCGACAACACTTTGGATTTGTTATATATTTCTTCACAATCCTCTATAGACATTGCAACCCCAAACTTCACAACCATATAAGAATATAATAAAAATGAAGGGAATCTCAATGAGGAGTTTCTTCTTATCACATAGAGGAAGGTCTATTGATTTACAATTGTTTTCAAGTTCAAGATAAACTTTTTACCTTCCATTTATTATTTTCTCAATCTTATAGTTCCATTTAAACTCGTGATCAAAATCTATTGAAACATATTTATATGAAGTTACTTCCTCTAAATTACTATTATTATACACAGCATTCACATTATATTATTGATATTAATAATCATATCTATATTACATTAGAAATCTTTAAAAACTTTTAATTGTTTGTTGAAATTATAAAAATAATATAATAAACATGAACAAAGCAATAATTATTAAGTTAATTAGTATGAAACGAACATCTACCCTTTCCAAACAATTATTCTCATAAATAAAAACAAATTTTCATTTTTATATAAATTAGAAAATAAAAACTTTAGATTTTTTATCTAATTAATTTAAATTTTTAAAATCCAAATAAATAAACGAAGAATTGATTAATATCCTTAAGACCAATTACCGTTTATGTGATCTTAAGAAAAAAAAAATCTAATTGTAATTTTTTAAAATTTTATTTTAATGTTTAAAAATAATTTTATTTTTATACTTAAAAAGATATAGATATGTAACCATATCCATATGAACAATTTATTTGGATTTAAGGTTCAAATATAGAACCATCAAAACCAGACATGCATTAGCGTAATTTAATGGGCTACCGAGGTGATAAATTTGCACAGAAGACAAAAACTCATTGGCTAATTTTAACTCATAAGAGTGCCAATGTTACTGTAAATTTTATTTATGTATATGGGATATTAATATAGCAAACTTCATCTTTGTATAATATTATTTCTCACAGGCACTGCATGCAAACCTTCTTCGATGGTCTGATGAGGGATGATGACCATATATTGGTGCATTACTAGAAGCTGGCGTCGTCCATGGAGAGGGTCTTCTCACAGACGGTGCTGTTGCTGGTGGTATGAATTTCCTGATTTGACGACGTGGCGTTTCCGGCCGTTGAACTGGTTGGCTACTAGATTTTGCAGTCTCTTCCATCTTGGGAGACACAGGAGTTGCTCCAGAATTGAGATCAGCAGCAGCTGGTTCAATGGGAGGCAAAGGAGTTGTTCCAGAATTGATATCAGCAGCAGCTGGTTCAATGGTTGGAGAAGATTTTGGAGATGTTTTAGCCACAGAGGTTGGAGTATGTGGAGTCATTTTTGCTCAAAAACAGAAAGATGGTCACTGTATTTTCTGAAAAAGAAAAGGAGAGGGAGGAGTAAATGAAGAGTTAATGTGATCAATTGATAGCTCAACTCCTTTAGAAAAGCAAAGCAGGAGGTTTTATTTATATTTATAGATTGAGCAGTTACAGCTTACACAGACGTTTGGTTTCTTTTTCTTTGTTTTGTTGTGCCCCTTTGGAAATGAACAGACCTGCTATAGTTTTAAAATTAAAAATATAAATGTCACTATAAAGAAATTAAATTTCAAACCATGGATATGGAAAGAAAAAAATGTCTAATACTTAGATTGCTTTGCTCCTTTTAGATACAGAAGTTTCAAAATTTTTCTTTCCCGTGCACCCGAAGAAGGCTTTTAATGGCGGGCAAAAGAGGAAAATTCCTTATAAAAGATTTTACTATTTTATATTAAAAAATAAAATGTATTTCAAAATGAAGTGATGAATTTAATTAATCATTGTTTTAACTAGCTTATCATGTGATTATAGAACCATATATAATGGGGCAAAGGTGAAATTTTTTATAAAATATTGTATATTTTATTTATTTTATTATACATAATAATTAATATTATATTAAAAAAAATTATAAAAAATATGAAAATATCTTTTATATATATATTTTTTTATTTAAATTAATAATCATATGTTAATGGGGCTTTTTTGCCGTGTAATTTATTTTAATAGAAATGGGATTTATAAAAACATTAAATAATTTTTTGATATTATTTTTGATTTAAAATTCATAATTCTATATATGAATTATTTAAATAGAAATGGGTTATAAAATAATTAATATTATATTTTATTATTATTGATTTTTAAATTTAAAATTTATATTTATAATATTTATATTTAGTTTTTATTTTACTTTTTGGTTATTTTTAAAATATGAATTTAGGGTATACATAAAAATACGATGGATGTAAAAGGCTAGAAAAGTCAGTATTGCAACAAAGATTTTGAAACTGAGATCTAATGTGATTGTATGCGGGGCACTCTAAGAGGAAGTGATTTTCATCTTCGATGTTCATATTCTCACAGAGATGGTAGAACCTTTCCATCCATGGTGTTTTAGGATCTGCCCAACGACTTGCTTCACTATGGAGCTCATGAGAGTTCGTTCTAATCTTGACTATATTAATTTTCTTCTTTGAGCTAGTTAAAACAGAGAGATACTTTTGATCTTCTAGGGTGGGGTTGATGGCCTCCTTATAATATCTTAATTTAGCTGCTAAATCTTTCTCACACCACATTTTTTCTTTGAACTTAGAAGTAACAATATTTTTAATGTTATTAATGTTTTGCAATGCAACATTCTGGTCGATCTCCCAATGGTTTAACCAGGCCCTGGTGTCTTTATACCAACCTCGTTTGAGCCTTAGGTGGTTTTGGCTAGAATTTAAAGCTAGCTTAGGAAGTCTATGGTCTCATATGCTATTGAGTTTGCGCTTGTACAATAGAAGTCTAGTCATAGTTAGGCTCTTGATAGGGGAAATACCCAATTCTATAAGGAGAATAGGATAGGGTGTGTTGCTTTTAATTTAGAGGTTATAGGTTATAAAAGGCTTCTGGATTTGCTCAATCTTTCTCCAGGATTCTCTAGAGATGCTACAACCCCAAACCTCACATCCATATAAGATAATTGGAGTGACTAAAGTTTCAAAGAGGAACTTCTTTCTATCCCACATTACGAGGTTTGCCATTTTACAATTATTTTCAAGGCCAAAATAAGCTTTCCACCCCCCATTAATCCTTTTCTCAAAGGTATAGTTCCACTTGAGCTTGTGATGAATATCAATTCCTAGGTACTTGTAGGAAGACACTCCCTCCAAGTTACTATTGTCATACATAAAATTAGCGTAAGTGTCCTTCTTGGATTTGATAATCATAACTTTAATTTTACTCAGTTTAACAATCATACTCAGGAGAGAAAAAATCCTTAATAAAATAAGGAATAGAAAAATGCTTTTAATAATTAATAATAATCATAAATATATGGTAGATATATGATAAATTGATAAAAGTTATTAAAAATATATAGTTTTATTCATTTTGGTTTAAAAATATTAATGAGAAGAAAATGTAAATTATATTAAAATAAGTTATTATTTTTATAGTAAAATCTTCTAAATATTTAGATTCTTTAATGCATATATTTAATAATAATAATAATAATAATAAATATACAGTTTAGTTAATTTTTATTACTTTAAATTTTTTTGGTAATGTGAGTAGTTTATTAGCTTAATAGGATATTGTTACAATTAGTTTTTTTTAATCTATGTATTATTTTTTTTTAGTCAACCTATTTTTACTAATTCTTCAAAACAATACAATAGATTGTGTAAATTCCACTACTTTCTGAGCCTCACTCCTATCGAATTTGTTGGCTAGGCTAAGCATACAAAAAAAGAAGAAAGAAAAATGCCAAAATTTACATTGTACCCAAAAACAAAATGCCTAAAGTGCCTAAGGAGAATGAAAATGCAACCCACTGTCATCAAAGATTATCAGGAAGTGTCGGTGCATGTCCAGCACAAGGTATGTCTGGAGGTCTAGGATCCCCATGAACATGGAATTCTAGGTGTTCAAGCCAACTCTCGATATACTTTTATTGTTATCTAAAACCAATTATTTTAAAGTTATGGATAAGTTCAAAATAAAAAATATAATCAAAATTTTAAAAACATAAATTTTCAATGAAGCCTTTTTATTTCAAATAATTTCATATTCACATATATCATTTCAACCAAATAAACTAGGTTAAAATAAACTAAATGCACACAATTCATGTATGCAAATAAGTAGTGACATGCCACTAAGTAACTTATCTTTTATTTATGTCTATTTTGTTTATTTATTTGTTTTTATTTTAATTATAATTTAATAATACTATTATCTATATTTGTTTTTATTTGTGATTTTTATTTTTTAAATAACTTTTAAAATAAAAATTTAAATTAACACTTCTCATAATTGTATTTTTTAGTATTTTTTTAGTTTTGAAATCAAGAGTTTGGAGGTTGATATCTTGAGTTATTCTAAGCTAAATGAGACAAATGAGGGCTCGTTGGAAAGCATATTCTATGTAGAAAGATATGGAAATAGGTGCATGAATAGATTTGGTTATTTACTATGCCAAAAATATAGCATAAGTTAAGACTACGAAATTGCAACAAAAAATCAATTTTTGAGTTTGTTTTAAAGAATTTTGGCTTACCCATACTGCCTTCTTATTGCAAATTCATTTTGATTCTTAATTTTGGCCAGAGAATATCTCCATGAGGAAAAAATGAGAGGCTAGATACTTGATTTGACTAATTTTTCAAATAGATTTTGAATTCATTAATTTGTTTTTACAATTTTATA
>APFE030711855.1:19675-34487 GCA_000404065.3 Pinus taeda
AGACTCTCTCCATGCTAAAAAATGCCTCCATGCTGCTTCAAATTTGACTCTGCCTCTAGCACTGAAAGACTTGATTATGTAAAAAGTTCATCACAAAGTTCTCAAAGTAGAAAACTGACGCTGCCATTGAGTCCAGGACACTCAAAAACCTCAATCTAGGCTCTCCTTGAGCTCAAAAAGTTTAAAAATTGAGCAAGATATGCTTGTCCAAGCCAAGCCCTATTATATATCCGGCAAATTGGCAAAACCTGCTAACTGAGCCACAATTTCACCATTTTTTTAGTTCGTCGAGTGACAATTTCGCTTGGGATTGACGAGATTTCTGTCGTAAAAAGTGTAATTTGTAGCCTTGTTAATTTTTCCAATAACCCTATGCACCAAAACCGGGCCACATGGGGCCCATAGGGCCAGGGGTCGGGGCCAACTATGTGCCCTCGTCAGTTTTAGCTCATTTTCCATCAAGGCGTGATCATGTCATGGTAATGTGGTTGGGGGCCGAGGCCAACTGCTTGACCCCACTAGCTGTGGCTCCACCTGTGGTCACGTGGACGATAATAAGATCGGAGTCCGAGGTGTATCCACCCACACCCTTTGGCAAAGCTCTCGCTCTAGTCTTATGTGCGTCAATGGGCCCTGGGGATAAGGCCAAGTGCTTCGCTCCTCTCTGTTAGCTCCTCCGTCATGGTCACATGGGTGATCCAGGTGGATATTGGTGGCCACCCACCTATCCCACGTAGACCTCTAGTCAGTTTCATTTGTTTCCTTGTTTATTTCAACATTTGCTATTTTTAGTAGTTTTTCAGATCCTGAACTTCTGGAGTATTTTTGACCCCATAAACAACATTTTTTTAAGTTCACTTGTGAAAAATATTGTAGTACTCAGAGAGACCTTTCCAACAAGGTATTGTACACGCCAAACAGAGATAATATGACTGAGTTATGACCCCAAGAAGTTGGTTGCCCAACTAACCCCAACGGGGCCCAAAAACCCTTGGCGTTACATCTCCTGGGGTTAGGGTTTTTGTTGTTTAGAGTTTTCTCTTGTTTTCCAATAATAAATAGGCCCTTAAGCCTCATTGTAACATAATTCAGAGGCATGTAGCCACCACATCTCTTCTCAAAGATAAGCTACCATCGCCCTAGATATTTTATTTCCATTATGTTTGTAAGCATATTTCAGTATTTGATAGTAATGAAATGAAGTGTTATTTTTGTTTCATATTTGTATTTATGGTTATATATGTAATTTTTTGTGTTCTTGTTTAAATTCAGATTAGTGGTATCAAAGCGGCCTTCTCTTTCTCTATTTTTCTTTGCATGTCCCCAACGAGGTCGAGATATAAGGAGTTAGGGCTTGAACTGGTTGAACATTTACAAGACCAGCCTCACAAATCCTGACAGCCTCCGATGGGGGAAGAAAAGAAAGATGATGGGGCAGGAGATATTTTCAAAATCTTGCTCGAAGAAGCCCTCGAGCAATAAAGGAACGCGATGATGGACAACTTTGCTTAGATCTTTTGGTGGCTACCCAAGGGCGACACATCTACTTTCAACATCTACTCTAGAAGCACCACACCCTTTAAGTACAAGTTAACTTTGACATTCCAATATTTGAGGGTCAGATTAATGTGGACGTTGTAGATAAATGGTTAAAACTACTAGAAGTATATTTTTCTATTCATGATTTTTTTCAGACGAGAAAATACTACTTTTGCTCTTCTCAAAGCTACCCCCCACGTCAAGGACTGGTGGGAAACGTACTATGAGTAGAAGGATGAAAGTACGCCTTCACTATTTTTGGCCATACCCACTTAGGATTTGTTCCAGGACGCCATCAAGGAGCAGTACTACCCTGTTGGGAGTTATGAGGATAAATACATAAAGTGGACCACACTATGACAGGGAAGGGACCAAGACATGTTGACGTTTACCAATGTTTTTCATACCCTTTGCACGAAGTTGGGTATAAAGGATTCTAAGAAACATCTGGTACTCAAGTACGGAAACTGCCCACATAGGTACATCTAGGATGAAATGGAGTTCCTGGACATCTCCTCACTTGGCGTGGCATACCGATATGCTGTCAAGATTGAGCAGAAGATTAAACAGAAAAATCGAGACTTTGGATCTGTGAATCCGAAGCAAAGGAAATACGCCCCCAAATTGTAGAGCAAAAGGAAAATCCAAGGTGGGATGGCCTAGGATAACCCGTCAAAACCGCAAGAAAAGAACAACACCATGAAGACAAAGAAGGACAAAGGAAAGTGGTGTGAGTTCCATAAGAGATTCACTCACAACCCAAGTGAGTGTCACGCCAAGCAGTCACTGGTGGCCGAGCTGAAGGCTTCTAAGTCCGACGCATGTTCCGACTCTGAGTCAGAACTTGACAAGGGGAATGAAAAAGGGAATAAGATCATTGACGTGGAGCCCAGTGCCACTATGGCCACCACCAAGATCCACAAGATTGAGCCTAGAGATCTAGAAGAGGGGGAGCGCCTATTCCACTCACAGATGTGGGTGAAGGATTCTCCACTGCAATTCATTATCGACAACGGAAGCCAAAAGAACCTCATTTCAGTAGAGTTCATGAAGTGGTTGGGCATATCGAATACAACACATCCACAACCATATACCATCAGGTGGCCTGATCCTTCTGACGGGGCTTTGGCTTCCGCTTCTGCTCCGATTTTGGTTTCTGATTCTATTTGGGCTTCTGCTACGGCTTGCTCTCCGATTTCGGTAGCTGCTGGGACTTCGACCCCTGCTGGGGCTAATGTCTCTAGTCCCGGGACTTCGACCCCTGTTGGGGCTAATGTATCTGCCAGGACTTCGGCCCCTGCTAGGGCTAATGTATCTGGTCCCTGGACTTCGGCCCCTGCTGGGGCTAATGTATCTGGTCCCTGGACTTCGGCCCCTGCTAGGGCTAATATATCTAGTGCTGGGACTTCAACCCCTGTTGGGGCTAATGTATCTGTCAGGACTTCGGACCAGATACATTAGCCCCAGCAGGGGCCGAAGTCCAGGGACTAGATACATTAGCCCCAGCAGGGGTCGAAGTCCAGGGACCAGATACATTAGCCCCAGCAGGGGCCGAAGTCCAGGGACCAGATACATTAGCCCTAGCAGGGGCCGAAGTCCTGGCAGATACATTAGCCCCAACAGGGGTCGAAGTCCCGGGACTAGAGACATTAGCCCCAGGAGGGGTCGAAGTCCCAACAGCTACTGAAATCGGAGAGCAAGCCGTAGCAGAAGCCCAAACAGAATCAGAAACCAAAATCGGAGCAGAAGCGGAAGCCAAAACCCCGTCAGAAGGATTAGGCCCGACAACACTTTGGATTTGTTATATATTTCTTCACAATCCTCTATAGACATTGCAACCCCAAACTTCACAACCATATAAGAATATAATAAAAATGAAGGGAATCTCAATGAGGAGTTTCTTCTTATCACATAGAGGAAGGTCTATTGATTTACAATTGTTTTCAAGTTCAAGATAAACTTTTTACCTTCCATTTATTATTTTCTCAATCTTATAGTTCCATTTAAACTCGTGATCAAAATCTATTGAAACATATTTATATGAAGTTACTTCCTCTAAATTACTATTATTATACACAGCATTCACATTATATTATTGATATTAATAATCATATCTATATTACATTAGAAATCTTTAAAAACTTTTAATTGTTTGTTGAAATTATAAAAATAATATAATAAACATGAACAAAGCAATAATTATTAAGTTAATTAGTATGAAACGAACATCTACCCTTTCCAAACAATTATTCTCATAAATAAAACAATTTCATTTTTATAAATTAGAAAATAAATTTAGAATTTTTATCTAATTAATTTTAATTTTTTTAAATCAAATAATATAACGATGATGATTAAATTCCATAAGACCATTACCGTTTATGTGATCTTAAGAAAAAAATCTAATTTGTAATTTTTTAAAATTTTATTTTAATGTTTAAAAATAATTTTATTTTTATACTTAAAAAGATATAGATATGTAACCATATCCATATGAACAATTTATTTGGATTTAAGGTTCAAATATAGAACCATCAAAACCAGACATGCATTAGCGTAATTTAATGGGCTACCGAGGTGATAAATTTGCACAGAAGACAAAAACTCATTGGCTAATTTTAACTCATAAGAGTGCCAATGTTACTGTAAATTTTATTTATGTATATGGGATATTAATATAGCAAACTTCATCTTTGTATAATATTATTTCTCACAGGCACTGCATGCAAACCTTCTTCGATGGTCTGATGAGGGATGATGACCATATATTGGTGCATTACTAGAAGCTGGCGTCGTCCATGGAGAGGGTCTTCTCACAGACGGTGCTGTTGCTGGTGGTATGAATTTCCTGATTTGACGACGTGGCGTTTCCGGCCGTTGAACTGGTTGGCTACTAGATTTTGCAGTCTCTTCCATCTTGGGAGACACAGGAGTTGCTCCAGAATTGAGATCAGCAGCAGCTGGTTCAATGGGAGGCAAAGGAGTTGTTCCAGAATTGATATCAGCAGCAGCTGGTTCAATGGTTGGAGAAGATTTTGGAGATGTTTTAGCCACAGAGGTTGGAGTATGTGGAGTCATTTTTGCTCAAAAACAGAAAGATGGTCACTGTATTTTCTGAAAAAGAAAAGGAGAGGGAGGAGTAAATGAAGAGTTAATGTGATCAATTGATAGCTCAACTCCTTTAGAAAAGCAAAGCAGGAGGTTTTATTTATATTTATAGATTGAGCAGTTACAGCTTACACAGACGTTTGGTTTCTTTTTCTTTGTTTTGTTGTGCCCCTTTGGAAATGAACAGACCTGCTATAGTTTTAAAATTAAAAATATAAATGTCACTATAAAGAAATTAAATTTCAAACCATGGATATGGAAAGAAAAAAATGTCTAATACTTAGATTGCTTTGCTCCTTTTAGATACAGAAGTTTCAAAATTTTTCTTTCCCGTGCACCCGAAGAAGGCTTTTAATGGCGGGCAAAAGAGGAAAATTCCTTATAAAAGATTTTACTATTTTATATTAAAAAATAAAATGTATTTCAAAATGAAGTGATGAATTTAATTATACAATGTTTTAACTAGCTTCATGTGATTATAGATACATGATAATAATGGCAAAGTTAATTTTTTATATAAATATTGTATAGTTATTTATTTTATTACTACTTAATAATTTTTAATATTAATATTAAAATTATTAATATATAAAATATGAAAATATCTTTTTTATATATATTTTTTATTAAATTAATAATCATTATGTTTAATGGGCTTTTTTTGACGTGTAATTTTTTTAATAGAAATGGTTTATAAAAACATTTAAATATTTGTTTTATTAATTTGATTTAAATTCATAATTTCTATATATGAATTATTTTAATAGAATGGTTTTATTTATAAATATTAATATTTGTTTATTATTATTTGATTTAAAATTTAAAATTTATATTTATAAATATTTATATTTAGTTTTTATTTTTATTTATTGGTTATTTTTAAAATATGAATTTAGGGTATACATAAAAATACGATGGATGTAAAAGGCTAGAAAAGTCAGTATTGCAACAAAGATTTTGAAACTGAGATCTAATGTGATTGTATGCGGGGCACTCTAAGAGGAAGTGATTTTCATCTTCGATGTTCATATTCTCACAGAGATGGTAGAACCTTTCCATCCATGGTGTTTTAGGATCTGCCCAACGACTTGCTTCACTATGGAGCTCATGAGAGTTCGTTCTAATCTTGACTATATTAATTTTCTTCTTTGAGCTAGTTAAAACAGAGAGATACTTTTGATCTTCTAGGGTGGGGTTGATGGCCTCCTTATAATATCTTAATTTAGCTGCTAAATCTTTCTCACACCACATTTTTTCTTTGAACTTAGAAGTAACAATATTTTTAATGTTATTAATGTTTTGCAATGCAACATTCTGGTCGATCTCCCAATGGTTTAACCAGGCCCTGGTGTCTTTATACCAACCTCGTTTGAGCCTTAGGTGGTTTTGGCTAGAATTTAAAGCTAGCTTAGGAAGTCTATGGTCTCATATGCTATTGAGTTTGCGCTTGTACAATAGAAGTCTAGTCATAGTTAGGCTCTTGATAGGGGAAATACCCAATTCTATAAGGAGAATAGGATAGGGTGTGTTGCTTTTAATTTAGAGGTTATAGGTTATAAAAGGCTTCTGGATTTGCTCAATCTTTCTCCAGGATTCTCTAGAGATGCTACAACCCCAAACCTCACATCCATATAAGATAATTGGAGTGACTAAAGTTTCAAAGAGGAACTTCTTTCTATCCCACATTACGAGGTTTGCCATTTTACAATTATTTTCAAGGCCAAAATAAGCTTTCCACCCCCCATTAATCCTTTTCTCAAAGGTATAGTTCCACTTGAGCTTGTGATGAATATCAATTCCTAGGTACTTGTAGGAAGACACTCCCTCCAAGTTACTATTGTCATACATAAAATTAGCGTAAGTGTCCTTCTTGGATTTGATAATTCATAACTTTATTGTCGAGTGTTAACAATCATATCATGGTAGAGAAGAATCCTTATAAAATAGAGATAGAAAATTGCTTTTATTAATTTATAAATAATCTAAATATATGGTATATTTTGATAATTTGATTAAAGTTTTTTAAATTATAATAGTTTTATTTCATTTTGTTTAAAAATATTAATGAGAAGAAATGTAAAATTATAATTTAAATAGTTATATTTTTTAGTAAAATCTTCTAATATTTAGATTCTTTTTTAATGCATATTTAATAATAATAATAATAATAATAAATATACAGTTTAGTTAATTTTTATTACTTTAAATTTTTTTGGTAATGTGAGTAGTTTATTAGCTTAATAGGATATTGTTACAATTAGTTTTTTTTAATCTATGTATTATTTTTTTTTAGTCAACCTATTTTTACTAATTCTTCAAAACAATACAATAGATTGTGTAAATTCCACTACTTTCTGAGCCTCACTCCTATCGAATTTGTTGGCTAGGCTAAGCATACAAAAAAAGAAGAAAGAAAAATGCCAAAATTTACATTGTACCCAAAAACAAAATGCCTAAAGTGCCTAAGGAGAATGAAAATGCAACCCACTGTCATCAAAGATTATCAGGAAGTGTCGGTGCATGTCCAGCACAAGGTATGTCTGGAGGTCTAGGATCCCCATGAACATGGAATTCTAGGTGTTCAAGCCAACTCTCGATATACTTTTATTGTTATCTAAAACCAATTATTTTAAAGTTATGGATAAGTTCAAAATAAAAAATATAATCAAAATTTTAAAAACATAAATTTTCAATGAAGCCTTTTTATTTCAAATAATTTCATATTCACATATATCATTTCAACCAAATAAACTAGGTTAAAATAAACTAAATGCACACAATTCATGTATGCAAATAAGTAGTGACATGCCACTAAGTAACTTATCTTTTATTTATGTCTATTTTGTTTATTTATTTGTTTTTTATTAATTATTAATTTAATAATATCTATATATCTATATTTGTTTTTATTTGTGATTTTTATTTTTTAAATAACTTTTAAAATAAAAATTTAAATTAACACTTCTCATAATTGTATTTTTTAGTATTTTTTTAGTTTTGAAATCAAGAGTTTGGAGGTTGATATCTTGAGTTATTCTAAGCTAAATGAGACAAATGAGGGCTCGTTGGAAAGCATATTCTATGTAGAAAGATATGGAAATAGGTGCATGAATAGATTTGGTTATTTACTATGCCAAAAATATAGCATAAGTTAAGACTACGAAATTGCAACAAAAAATCAATTTTTGAGTTTGTTTTAAAGAATTTTGGCTTACCCATACTGCCTTCTTATTGCAAATTCATTTTGATTCTTAATTTTGGCCAGAGAATATCTCCATGAGGAAAAAATGAGAGGCTAGATACTTGATTTGACTAATTTTTCAAATAGATTTTGAATTCATTAATTTGTTTTTACAATTTTATAACTCTGAGTTTTTCTCTTGATTTTAATTGATTTTAGTTTTATTTTTTCAGAGAATTTGTGGAAGAGGATGAGGCAAAGGCACTTTGGAGAAATGTAATTGCACCAATAGGAGGAAAAGAGGGATTATTTCCAATTAAAATAAGAAATCTTAGTTATTTTTTGAACAACTCTCCTTTTTGGAGATTTCTTTTTGTAATTATAAATAAGATTTAGGAGAAGTACAAAACAAATATTTGTTCCACTACTATAGGGGATTGAATTTTGTGGAGGATTAGATATATTTTAGACCAGATACAAAGAGATGTATTACAACTCCACAAATTTCATGCTATCACTGTTAACTATTTAATATATTGATGGAAAATGTGCCTTTGTTTTAATCATTATTATTTTATGGGAACTATTTCCTTAATGCAATCATGTAACTGATTTTGAATTCATTTTATTTGAATTTGGATATGTGTGCAATAGATATCTAGTAACTACTTATCAGATGATTGTATGTGCATATTTGTGTGAATAAGTGGTAGGCCTCGAACTATTTCTTTGGCTTGTTAACTTCTCTTTTTATTCTAAATTGAAAGTTGGTCCAATCGAGATAGATTTAAGATTTATTTTATGTTGCTTGCATCATAGCGTAAATTTACATTTAAAATAAATTCATTGCATTTTAGAATTCTCCTTACGGAGGAGCAACTTCATTGGTGGATTGGATGAGCGTTTGTGTTAGCTTAAGGTTTTATTTCTTGCAAGCTAGTTGCAAGACGATAAATATGAGTTCTCTCTTCTTGTTGTTGGTAATTAGAGATATCACAAGTTAGAAGGAAGAGTGAGGGGGTAACTGGACCCATTTGAACCAGTCAAAATCACCATCCCAAATAGATAAGGGCTTAATTGGGGCCCTAATCGAGTGATCTACCCATTATTGATTTCGGTAATTTTTTACCATCAACATTTTTTGCGCTAGAAGGAAGGCCACAACAAGTTGTATTTTGGAGTTCTTCATTTTTTAAAGTTTTATTTATTTACAATGACTTCTTCTAAACTTCCTACTTGGAGTTGCTTCACTGGACTTCCACTTGCCACCACTCCAAAAAACATAGTAAAACTCTTGTAAAAAATGAAGTTTAATGGTAAGGATAATGTTTTTGCTTTTGATCATGTTATTCAATTTGTTTAAATTATAATAATTATGATATTGGTGAAGGTGTGATTTGCAAAATATTTACTCTTTACCTTGACAGGTTTAGCCAAAGACTAGTGTCAGTCACTCTCAGTTGTCTTTGTACATACTTGGGACGAGTTTACAAGAATTTTCATCCATGCTTTTCAAGACTACGATTATGACAAGGTTTGTGATTAACTTGAAAATATTTGTAGATTTGAAGGTGATCTTTTGATGATTTTCTTATTCGATTTAAATTAGTTTGTTTACAATTTCAAGCACACGATTTACCTCATCAAATCAAATTGATTGAATGGTTTTGAAATATTTCTACCCTTCCTTGCATTCCTCATATCTATAGGAAACATGAAGATATTATTTTACTTAACACATTTGTCATTGTTGAAGATCCTCTCATCACTAATAGCATGAACAACTTTATTCAAGAAGAAACTGCATAAATTGCTAATCAGTGTTCTCAGGACAACATAAGCTCATCCAACATAAATAATGTTGATCTTAGGAATGGTTTAAATCATGTTGTTATTGTTAAATCAACTCATTAAAATCAAAATGAAATTGTTGTTCATAACAAAGAAGAAAATCAACAAGCAATAATGCAAATTCAAAATTCCAACAATATGTAATTCGTCGGAAATACTTCTGAATTTTCTTACACTCAAATTAATGATCAACCACAAAGTTTGGAGCAACCAAGTATTAATATTCAAGAAAGCGTGGTCAACCATATACATGATCAAGAATTTGAAATTTGCATTAAGGAAAATGAGCAAGAATTTATAAGTTCAAAAAATTTCAGGTTCATATCTTCAAATAGTCACTTCTCTCTCTATCCTGATATTTTTGCTAATTGTAATTCATTTGATATAATCCAACAATTCCTCCTTACAAACATGCTATTTAAGAAAATAGAGGAGTGGCTATAAATTTTTATAAATAATGAATATCCAACTAGTTTTGATTAGGGCAAAGAATCATTTACTTATCACCTTTTCAATAGTGCTGAAAATTTATTTAATTATTCTTCTTGTTCTAATATGTCTTATGAAAAATAAGGGAATGTTGATGAGAATTGTCAAGTTATTTATGATGATGATTCTGAGCTTGAAAATATTGAGTTATCCCATTAGTTATTAAATTATCTTGTTCTAGATACTCAAAGTCAATCCGTTTTTTAAGTTGAGTGATCCTCTTCTATTAATATCACTACAAATTATTCTCATCTTGAATTACAAAAACATCATGATGACTCCAATTTCCTAGAAGAGAAATACATTATAATTTTTTATCTTGACAATCTTCAAGTTCCAATTCATGGTCGTAGTCTTGAGTCTCTTTCTCATTCACAAGTAGATGCCTGCGATTATTCTGAATGCATTATTTTGGCCAACTCTTGTGAGAAGGAAATTATTTCAAACAAATCCAAAGTTTCCTATAACACTATTTGTAACAATTATGTAAATAGTGATGTAATTTTATGGTTTATGCTTCATTTATTATAGTTATTTTCATATTTGTATACTTCTTTTACTTTTTGATTATTGGATATTATATGTTGACATATTGAGAAATTAATTGTTGAACATTCACCAAGTGCGCTAATGGGCGAATGTGAAAATGAAATTTAAAGCTTTAATCATGAACATCAAGAACTTTCAATTTTTCAATTTCATTTGATGTTTATGTTATATTAGATCATTCTTTTTTCTCAAATGCATTTTCAATAACAACCAACACTTGAGAGTGTAACATCACAATTTTACCAACTACCTTCTTTGTCTAAAAATCTTTTGACAAATTCCTTAAATTTCCATCTTTATTTTTAAGATCCATTTGAAATTTGTTTGAAAAATTCAATTACAACCTCCTTGCTATGTTTAGAACGAATCCAACCTTGTTTTCCACCTTAACAATCCTCTTTATGGTCTTAAGTAGGCTCATTAGGTTTGATGTGCTAAACTAATAGCTTTCTTCTTTACATTGGATTTTTCAGATGCCACTTTGACCCTAATATCGACACCAAGAAATTAAAAAGCATCTCATAATACATGTTCTTTATGTTGATGACCTTATTCTCACTAGTAGTGACCTTAAAGTTTTAACCCATGTGAAGTCTAGTCTTACAAAAAAAAATCAAAATGACAAACTTATGTTATTTTCATTATTTCCTTGGCTTCTAAGTATTGAAAAGCAAGAAAGGGATTTCTCTTTTCTAGCCTAAGTATGAATTTGACCTTCTTCATCAATTTTATGAAAAAGATTGTAAATCAACCCCATCTCTCAACTAGTCTAGAGTCAGACTTGTTGCCACCTATATTAGGCTAGAAATAGATGCCATTTTGTACCATTAATAATTGGTAGCCTCTTATATTTGGCCCAAAGTTGTCCTAATATTTCCTTTTTTGTTGGTATTGCTGGTCAATATATGCAAACACCCCATGAGAGTCAATGTAAAGTATATTTGGGGTAGAGTTCAATTTAAGTTACATTACAATTTGGGGGGAGCCCTCTATTGGTTGGTTTCACTAATTCCAATTAGGGCAATGATCTTTCTGATTGAAAGTTGACTACAATTTATGTTTTCATTGTTGGTTTTAGACTTGTCTATTGAGCTTGTAAGAAACAATAAGCTCTCTCATTCTTTAGTAAAAATAGAGTACTAAGAAATGCTTAATGCAAGTCAAGAAGCATTGTGGCTTGGACAAATCCTTTTAGAGTTTGGCTCTAGCAATAGCATCTGACCGCACCATGGTAGGGCAATCAGGGTGCCATGAAGCTCGCTCAATATCTAGTTCAACATTAGTGCAACAAACATATTGAGATACAAATGCACTTTATCCAAAATATTGTTCATGATCACGTTCTTGAAGTGCCCTTTTTCCTTCCATATGATCAAGTTGTAAACATTGTTATTGTCTCTTTCCAAGCTTCAATCTATGTTAGTAGTTTAGTAAGTTGTCATCAAGGGGAGATATGCTCTAATTCTTTCCTCTTCTTATTGTATCACCTTTGTAAATCTTTCAATCCTATTCCAAGTTGTTCTTAAGGAGGCATGTTCACATATTTTGACACTTAGGAGTTAGTTAAGATTAACTTGGTCTAATATATCTTTAGGTAAATGTGTGCTTTTTTAGTACGTATTAGTATGCATTTGCAGTTATGAAATCTAATAATCAAGATATATTCTAGACATAAAGTGCTCCAACAACTCATACTTTTTCCAATACTAATGGCTATATTGATCCATGGCTTAATATCTTATTGGCCTATGATCTTGAAGAGCATGAAGGGTCATTTGTTGAAGATTAATTGTGAGAAACTCTTATGTACACATATTGTCTTTTGCAATAATATATTTTTGCAATGGCCTTGTTGGTTGAGGCCATGCACTATTTCCCTCTTAAAGAGTTTTAACTATTTAAAAACATTAAGGTGTAAATCTCTGATTATATTGTGTGAGAGGTTTCTCAAGGTGTTTATCCTATGTGGAAATACCATGTTTTTATTAACATGGCATTCATGGACCATTACTTTTTTCTCATGGTTGTGTGTTCAAGTTAAACAATTCAACTAGACTATTGAGAAATCGACTAGCTCATTGATAAAATAAGTCGATTGTAGAAGAAAGAAATAGTTGTAATGTAATTTGCACACACACACACATATCAACTTTAGCAAATAAGTTCCAATAATGTAAAGGAATTGACCTAGTTTGGAAAGAGGAACATAGAGGTAGCATTATATAGCCTTTTGTTGTTACAAAATATCTCATGGAAGCTCCATATCTTCAAATATTTTTTTTTTATGAAAAGTGATTTTGAGAAACCCCAAACATAATTGGTACATGAGTTCCAAACTAGATGTTAAAGAGTTTGGGTTCAATCTTTACAGGAACAGTTGGTGCTACAATGAGATTTCTATAGCCATAATTTTTTGTACTATATTTTTCACATGATCTTTAACATCTAAGTAGCGATATTAATCATATATTGAAGTTGTGAAAGGATTCATACATCTATAGGCCTTTCCATGAAAGAAATAACACTATGGTTGTCAAGATATCTTAGGTTCATTATACACCATATTGTTGCCATATAAAGTTGAGGTTTGTTCATGTCTTATGAAAAGAAATCTAGTAAAAGGAATACACCCTTCCCAAAAACATGCTACAACAAAATGGATGACTTCGACCTTGTGGAACTCATTCCCCATCACAACATTTCTAAACACATAAAGTACATGTGTGCAAACTTATAGTTATTGCAACACATAATTGTTGCACCATATCTCTAAGAATTAGTCCATCTTCAACAAACAAAAAAACTTGTTGAACAAATCCAACACTTCCATAGACTAGGTTACTAACAAATGCCAATGTTCTCTTCGATCACTTCTTCAAGATCATGAATCAAGCTTGAAAATGTTGATACAATGAGCTCTTCCACCACCTTCCCTCTCACCAGCATGCCTTGAAAGTACAACAAGTTTCTTAGAGCTTATACTCCATTCAACCTTAGTATTGTATCCATTAACTAGTGATCCATTCTTCTAATTATAGAAATTATGGTGTAGATTTGCAACTGTTTATGAAGTTTTAATTGAAATAACAAGCCACAAACCTACTCTACTGCTTTGCGGAACTTAATTCACAATTTATAAAAAAAATCAGACACGTAGTAAGAAATAACACACATGCACACAATATTTTTCCCAGGGAAAGAAATCTGCTAAAAACCCCAATGTATGTTTGCATTAATTTGATGAATATATATGTATTATAATTGTTTTGCTTAATTGAGCACAACTTTCAAGTGAATAACCTATCTCCCTGCTAACTAAGAAGCTCTAACCCAAACTTAGTCAATTTATGTCTTTGCTTGAACCCATATTTCCTTGCGTAATTCTTTAAATTAGGCCCCTATTATTTAAGACTTTCTCCAAAATAGATTGTGCAATTCCCATGGTTGATCATCTGATTGCATGCAATACTTATACAATCATCTGAACTCCTTATCCTCTGAAATCAAATTTACTATGGAGCTTGAAGAGAATGGTAAGATCCCCTTTCTAGATGTCCTGATCGGTAGAAAGGAAGATGGAACTTTGGGACACCAAGTCTATAGAAAGAAAACTCACACGGATAGCTATCTTCATGCTGACTCTTACCATCATCCATCCCAGAAATTTGGCGTTTTAAACACCCTTGCTGTCAGAGCTTTCAGGATTTCTGACCCAGATCACCTAAAGGAGGAGATTGAACACTTAACCTCTGTCTTCAAAAGCATTGGGTACAAAGAATGGAGTATCAAGAAGGCTATAAAAAGGGCTCAAGACAGGGCCCTCTCTAAGCGAAACCCTGAGGACAAGGAAAATCAGGGGAGGGTTTACCTTCCGTACATCCAGGGGGTTACCGACAAGATTGCGAAAATATTAAAAAAGAAAAACATAGATACTCAATTTACAACATGTGGGACCATAAGGCAGATGATGAGGTCAGTTAAGGACAACATCGATCGTCAGCAACTCAAGGGAGTGTATAAGATTGACTGCTCGTGTGGGAAGAGTTATATTGGGGAAACAGGGCGATCTCTGAAAACAAGGCTTAAAGAACACGC
>APFE030711855.1:34805-60883 GCA_000404065.3 Pinus taeda
TATCAATTATAGCAATTAATTATATTAATTGATTAATTAATCTAAATAATAAAATTAAAATGAATATTAAATAATTCATTAATAATAATTACAATTATAAATAAATTAATATTATTAATAAAAAGTAATGTCGGCTGTCATTTTAGGGTTCCTTTGTGTATTTATATTCAGGTTCCCAGCGCTCTCTCTCTCATCTTCTTTCATTCATCTCATTTCTATCCTTCAGAAGCGTCCTGATGATGGACCCCCGTTGGGGTTCGAAACGTCGACAGACTAAACTGGAAACTGTGGATAATCCGGAACATGAAGCTACAATACTTATACACTCAAGACTAGTCTACAACTGATGTTACACTGCCTTGGAATCTCCACCAAAGATGGGAAATTCGAATTCTCTCCATGTACTAGCTATTTTGGGTTGATTGATCAGTTAACTCGCTGATCATCGAGTTTGATTGAAGTCTCACTGCACAACTGACCTTTCACTAGTTCCTCCAACAATTGGAACTAGTTTAACTGAAAACAACTTGAGATAACTGACTTTGATTGTTACAAATTAGAAATCACATATGCTTAACTGAACTCTAACTCCTCCAACTCGAATTTATTGAGTAAATTGGGTGACACAAGACATGTCACACAAGTTAACTGCATCCAAGTTGTTTGTTGATGTGGAAAATCGAATTTTCACAATTTAATCAAGACAAAATCAAATTGAAATTTTGTTGCTGCATTTTTCAACACTCCCTCTCAGCAAGAAAGGGATTATCAACCACCCATATCCAGCACCTGTGGAACTCGAACTTTCCTCTTGACAAAGATTTTGTCAAAATGTTAGCATCTTGTTCCTTTGTCAGAATGTAGTGTAGCAACATTGTTCGCCTCTGCAGTCAGTCTCGTAAATGGTGATACTAGATATCTATATGCTTGCATTGATCATGGAATACACGATCCTCAAAGAGATTGATGTAACTCTGATTATCACAATAGATCACAATTGGATCCATCATCTGACCAAATAGTGAAACAAGTATATTTCTCATCCAAATTGCCTCAGATATTGCTTGAATTGCAACCATTTATTCTACTTCTGCAAAGATGAGTGCTCGCAGAGCTTTGCTTCCTAATGTACTAGGAAACCACTTTGGACCAAACAATGAAAATTCCACTTGATGTACTCTTTCGTTCTGATGGAATCCCTATCTAATATGCTTTTTTGAAGCCACACCTTTTCACTCCCTCTGTCTGTCTATACCACCGTCCAAACTGGGTAATGCCTTTGAGGTACCGTAAAACATGCTTAGTTGCCTTCCAAACTAATTTCGTTAGCCTAACCATAGCTTAGCTCAGGTGGTTGACTACATAACACATATTTGGACGTGTGTTCACAAGATATATTAGTGAACCCACTAGTTTTCGATAAATGGTAGCATCCACTTCCTCACTAGAAGTGGCATCCTCCTTCCTCTAGTTGGTCGCTAGAGGTGTCTCTATGGGTTTACAACTCTCCATGTGAAATCTCTATAATATATCATTTACATACTTGTCTTGAGACACAAATAATTCCACATAGCTTTGCCATACTTCCAACCCAAGCAAGTAGTGCATGAGACCCATGTCTTTCATTTCAAATTCCCTTGCAAGATCTTCCTTGCAAGATCCGATAAGTTGTTCATCACTAGTTATAATAGTTTCATCAACATATAAGAAAAATAATAACAAAATTACCTTCTACCAAGATGTGATAGAAGTTTGTATTTGCTTCACTTTTGGTGAAGCCCAAACTAATGGGATAACTATCAATTGTGATGTACCAAGCACAGGGTGCTTTTTTGAGACCATACAACGCTCGCTTGAGTCTACACACATGAGACTCCTGATAAAATGTCTCAAAACCTTCAGGTTGCTCGATGTACACCTCTTCCTCAATAACAATATTGAGAAATGTTGTTTTTACATCCATCTAGTGGATCTTGCACCCCATCTGCGTAGCTAGTGCAAGAATTGCTCTAATGGATGAATACCTTGCTATAGGTGCAAAGGTCTCCTCATAGTCAATTCCCTCAACTTGAGAGTACCCCTTAGCAACAATTTCACCTTATACTTCTCTACGCTTTCGTCTGATGCTTGCTTCACCTTGAAGATCCATCTTGAACCACTATTGATTTATCTGTTGGTCTTGGGACTACTTCCCAAACACTGTTCTTTACAATGGATTTGTATTCCTCCACCATTGCATCAACTCATACATGTTTCTCTACTGCTTCCTCAAAATACGATGACTCAGTCCCTACAAGCTCAGTCATTAGATCTATGTAGCTAGTGTACCGATCAGGGGACCTTCTCTGCTTGCGCAAATTTGAAGGAGCTCCCACGTTCTCCCTCACCTCCTGCACAAGCCTATCAATTTCCCTGGTCCTTTTCCTACCTTCTATGGATGGTTTTTCTTGAGTGGTTGTCTCCACTCTCTTCTCCTCAATTTGTGGTTGCTCCACAACTTCTTGAGGCTCCTCCATTGGAGCTAAAAGTTCCTCTTCTAGTGGGATCTAAAGCTCCCTCTCAAGAGAACACCGCATCGCTTTCTCCTCATCAAAGTTTACATCCCTTCACACAACTTTCATTCTAAGGGATGAAAAGTTCACACTGTAGTTATGGGTAACCCACAAATACCCCCAATTCTACAATCCGCTCAAGCTTCTTCTTTGATTCTTTAGAGACATGGCAGTAAATAGAGGCTCCAAAAATCTTGAAGTGTGACACATATGACTTTCTCCTTGAGAAATCCTCCCCCGGTGTAATCATACCAAGAATCCGATGAGGACTTTGGTTTTGAAAATAGATTTTTATGTTGCAGGCTTCAACCCACAAATGCAGAGGTAGGCATTGGTCATGCAACATCGCCATCGTTTCTCCCACAATACTATGGTTCTTTCTCTCAGCCACCCCATCTTACTGTGGGTTGTGTGATGCTGTCAACTCTTCTCAAATGCCTTCTTTCGCATACAAATTTTTGAATTCATTCAACACGTGCTCACTTCCATTATAGTTGCTAAGAGGCTTCACCTTCTTGTCAGTTTCTTTTTCAACCAGTGCCTTGAATTCCATGAACTCGGAGAATGTCTCATCTTTCTTCCACATGAAGAAGATCCAACACTTCCTTGAGAAGTCATCAATAAAAATGAAAAAATATTTGTGTCTGCCAGTGGAAGCTATCGAGAAATGTCCACATACATCAGAGTGGATCCTTTCTAGGACTGCATGTGCTTTGTTGTCCCGATCATTGAATGTGGATTTTGTGTAGTTCCCCAAGGTACATCCTTTGCATACATCCTACTGCTCAAGTGATCCTTTAGGGAGGCCAGTGGTTATTTGCTGCATAATATTCAAGGCACCATGATGCATATGGCCAAGTCTTCTGTGTTGAAGTTCACAGACATCATGGCCCTGCAATTTCTCTGTCTTAGTGCTTCATGCAACACAGTCTTCCACATCTAGATTATACAGGTTATTTACACAAACTTCGATCTGCTTCACTTGTCCCATGGCTACGCGTCTCAAGAATGTGTTCCCTTTGTTGAAGATCACATCATAACCATGGTCTTCCAAAATTGCAACAAAGATGAGATTCTTCTTTATGCTTGGAACGAATATGACATCCTTGAGTTTGAGAGGGGAGCCTGACTCCCTCTGAAAGGTGACTATACCAATCCTGGTCACATTGTACCTTCCATCATCCCCTAGCTCAATGTGCATCTAGAGATCTTTCTTCTCTAGTTCATTGAAAAACTCTTTACACCCTGTCATTGGGAACAAGGCACTTGAGTCCAAGTACCACATGTTCCTCATCATTGTGTTGGCCATGCATGCGATAAGGGTAAAGTTAAGCTCGAACTGTGAAGCCAAGGTTGCACCTGCTGCTCCTCCTGAGGTCTTCTTGCTTGCCTTTTTGTGTGGACACTTCGTGGAATAGTGCTTGAATTTATGACAATGGAAGCATTTAATTTTTGACAAATCTTTCTTCTTGCCCCCTTGGTTGGATTCTGGTTTGGTTTGAGACTTCTTCCTTTTTCTTTTCTTTCCCTTTCCAACCAATGCAATTTTTTCTTCATCCTCGCCTTTGGATGAAGTCAAATATACGGCATTTCACCTTATTTCCTCTTATACCAAATCATACCATAAGCATTCCCAATTTGGTAGTTTCTCCCTCCCGTTCACTAAATCTTGATAGTTACGTCCGCTCTTGGGAAGGCCTAGAAGGGCTAGGCTTACCAAGTCATCCTCTAAAACAATAACACCAACTCCTGCAATCTCATCATGAACTTGTGTGATCCTTCTCAAATACTGCACAAAGTGTCATTTTACTGTATCTTGATATTTCGAAGTTTATCCTTGAGTACCAACTTCTTGTGGTCACTACTATTCTGGAACAGATCTGTCAGTTCCTGCCACATCGCATAAGGATTTTCTTTCCCATGGAGATTGGTGACAATGTGGTCCCATACTCCCTCCAATATTATTCTCCTCCCCTTGGCTACATGTTTCTTCCACTGAGCAAGGTTTTGGGCATCAGATTCTGTTGGTTTTGCAACAACTCTCTTGATGTATTCTAGCAATCCATTGTCATCGAATACTTCCTCCATGCGATGAAATTAGAGTTGTCTTCCAAGGCATACTCTAGCCTCAACCCATCGAAATTCATCTTCTTAGTTCTAAAGAAATCCTGCTACACTGAACTTGCAAATTCAAACCTTCTAAGAAGAAACTTCAAAATTCCTGCTATAATGTGAATCCTGCTCGGATACCATGTAGAAATTATGGTGTATATTTGCAAGTGCTCATGAAGTTTTAATCAAAATCATAGGACACAAACCTACTCTACTGCTTTGCGGAAGTTAATTCACAATTTAGAACAAAAATTTCAGACATGCAATAAGAAATAATACACATGCACACAATATTTTTCCTGGGGAAAGAAATCTACGAAAAAACCCAATGTTTGCATGCATTAATCTAATGAATAAAGATGTATTACAATTGTTTTGTTCAACTGAGCATAACCTGCAAGTGAATAACTTATCTCTCTGCTCATTGAGAAGCTCTGACCTGGACTTAGTCAATTTCCACCTCTGCTTGAGCCCATATTTCATTGAAAAATTACACCCCTATTCTTTAGGAGTTTATCCAAGATAGATTGCACAATTCCCAAGGTTGATCATGTGACTGCATGCAACACCTGTACACTCAAGACTAATCTACAACTGATGCTACAATGCTTTGGAATCTCCACCATAGCTAGGGAACTCAAATTCTCTGCATGCACTAGCTATTTTGGGTTGATTGATCAATTAACTAGGTGATCACTGAGTTTGACTGAAGTCCCACTACACAATTGACCTTCCACTAGTTCCTCCAATAGTTGGAACTAGTTTATCTGAAAACAACTTGAGATAAGTGACTTTGATTGCTAGAAATTAGCAACTACAGAGGCTGAACTCTAACTCCTCCAACTCAAATTTATTGAGTAAACTGGGTGACACAAGCCATGTCACACAAGTTAATTGCATCTAAGTTGTTTTCTCATGTGGAAATTCGAATTTTCTCAATTTAATCAAGGCAAAATCAAATTGAGAATTTATTGTTGCATTTTTCAATACTAATTTTAGATTGACAACAATGGAGTAGAGCCTCCAATAACAATTTCCTCGAATCTGTAAATCGTCGTGGATATTCTAGAAGAATAATTTGTCACAATAGCTATGATACTATTATTAATGTTTACTTTCCCTTAAATTCTAAGATACTTTAATTCGACAATTTTCCTACTTAATTATTTAAATGATGTAAAATGCAAGAAATAGAAAATAGAAAGAAACACACCATCCATAATAGACACGAATTTTCCATGGGAAACCCTTATGGGGAAACCACAACTAGAAGGTGAGGCTACTCTATTCACTTTTCTCTAACATGGAAAATGTACAAGTACAAAGAAGTGGTACTCTCTATGGAGTTACTTGAGACCTGTGGCTTCTATGTCTATTACAAAATCCTAGCCCCTATATTTTTCTCTTTTACTTCCCACTCCTAGCTACTCTACTCTACTATGGAACAAAATACAATACCAAAGATGGGACCCCTACTTCTAGTGGAATAATTTATAATATAGCTCAATAGCCAACCAGGGGTGAGGTTTGACTATTTCAACCCTCAACTAGAGTTACGAGTTTGAACCTTCTAGAGTCTTCTTCATAATCCACACATCACCAATCCCATATGCATGAGTAATGAGGGCTAACACGGAATCCACTTGTACTAGGGTAATCAAACACTATATATCAGCTTACAAGAAGCATAACTTTTGAATACAATTTTCAATTGATGCATTTCTTCGACTGTTCGAAAGGTCTCTAAGTGTAGAACATCTCCAAGTTCCACACTGAAGTGGGAAAGTTTTGACTTCAAAAAAATATTGTTTAATGCCTCAAAATGGCTCCAAAAGGTTTCAAACCCTAATTCTCTAAGGGGCTAGGTTTGACTATTTCAACCCTCAACTAGAGTTACAAGTTTGAACCTTCCAGAATCTTCTACATAATCCACACATCGCCAGCCCCATACGCATGAGTCACGAGGGCTAACATGGCATCCACTTGTACTAGGGTGGTCAAACATTGTAGGTCATCTTACAAAAAGCATAACTTTTTCATACAGCCTTCAATTGATGCAATTCCTACACTATTCGAAAGGTCTCTAAGTGTAGAACAACGTCCCCAAGCCCCACGCTAAAGTGGGAAAGTTTTGACCTCAAAAAAATGTTGTTTAATGCCTCAAATTGGCTCTAAAAGGTTTCAAACCCTAATTCTCTAATTTGAGACCCGCAGATAAAAAATAACCATGCAAGCTAATTCCTCTAATTTTTCCACTTTGAGAGTAGTGAGATAAGTGACAAGTAATATAATGATCAAGTCTAGATCATCTTCTCACCCTTAGAAGTAATAGCCATCTATGTTTCTACGAGTTAAGGAGTAAGATATGATTGCTAGAGTAAATTATTATGCTTCATTATTACCAAGGGGGAATATGATGTTCCACTCTTGCCCATAGATTAGCATTATGTTCATTATGTTCCAAATAGGACAAAGCTTTACTCCACTAGATTTGGTGGGTCATAAATGAGGTGAGAGATTTAGGGTTCCATCTCTTTTTGACCACTATGAAACAAGTCATGTTGATACAATTCACATAACAAATTCTAATCCTCTTCATTGCAATTAGAGTATAATGTACAAAAGTGATCATATGTCAAGACATTGTAGGGTTTATCTATAGCCAACAATCACATTTCAAATGATAATACTTGCTTCTACAAAAAGACTACATATACGGGTGACAAGGACATACATGTGAGGGCTTCATGAGCAGATGACACATCTATTATTTATCCAACCTCAATAGTTATGCCTGAGTAGTAAACTCCTAAACAACCTATAGGGTTTCTTGAATATTCTGCCTCTCTATCCATAAATATTCTCATTTCTCGAGTCAAGGCATAAAATTCGGCCCATTGTTTTGTAGACAGTGAATAATCTAGAGGTATTCCTGTAATGAAATGATGCCTTGGCCAAATGGCTTAGAAACCATCCTCCTTCTCATTATTTTGTCTTCATTCAAAGGACTTCAAAATATTTGCCACATGGCCTTCTATTAGAGGTATCTTTGTTTTCTCTTCTCTACCTTTGGGTACCTCCTCATCAGGCTTATTGGCTTAATCTTGAAGACCCTTTATAGGTTTTCCTCCTCCTAAAACTCCATTTGCAGTTTCTAGTGATTTATGTTGAGTATCTATCACAAATTACATGGCATTTACATAATTTTTAGAGATATTCTCTTCATCTGCTCTCTTGACAACTTCTATAGCAACCTCAGCCATGGTTTTCTTTGCCTTCAGGATTTGTGCAAAACAATTTCTGCCTCCATTGGTTTTATAACAGTAGGACTCTTCGTGAATTTTGTAGCAACACCATTAACAATAGGTTATGTGACAAAATAAACTTCAACAATAGGTTCTGTAACATCTTAGAAATCACAATTTCAACAACATAAGTGGCAATATCCTTAAAATCAACAATTTCGTCATGAACACCACCTTCATTTACATATTCCTCCATTCCACTTCTAAGTTTCTCTTTCATAACCTGAATCAAGGCGTCTATGTTCACTTTGGACATAAGGTGTTCTTTCTTTTCCTAAGTAGCAACCAATTTTTGGTGCAATCCCTTCCTCACCCTGTCATAAGCCCATACTCTTCTTAGATGAAAAAAGTCCTAACCACAAATCATGAGATCTTATATGCAATGCACAACACACGAGCTACCCATTGTCACCCACTATCACTTTTGAGTAAAGGAGGGAAATACACTTTTGAGTAAAGGAGGGAAGTACCTTGGAATTCAGTGTTAAGGAGTGTTAATCATGTGAAAAGAATGAATTGTAAGCCTATGCCATCATATTTCATAGATTGTGCCCCCGTGATACATTAAAGAAACCATCCATGCATTATCAAGCCATATTTTAACCTTGTGTTAGGAGTTACTTCTCAGAAAAACACCAAGTAGTGTTTTTACTTTCCGAGGCATCAATTAAAGCAATTAAAAATCTGGTAAAATATATTCTTATGTTGAGGCAGTGTTGAGCATGAAAACCATCAAATATATATATAGTGTGTAATGTGAATCTCAGACTTGGGTGCTCAGAGAATTAAGGTATCTGAAATGGTTCCAAGAAAACAAATGTTCATCTAATCCTTTAAATCTATTTAGAAAATTGTCTTCAGGCTAATGAAACTTTTATACATTGAACTGCAAACTAACCAGAGAATTATTACCATTCATCACAAGCAAGTCCAGCAAGACTTTCAAGTCGTTAAAGGATGTGAACTTATCGATTTGGCATACATGTGTCATTAGATTTTGTTTCTGTTTCTCCTCTTGTTCCCGGTGCCACTATCACTATCACTTTTTTCTTCGTGCCTTCTACTCTCATGCTTCCTTGATTCCCCTATTCCTCGTATCATTGCCACTCTCACTCTCACTGCTGCTGTCATGTCATTTCATACTGTCTTCTTCTCTCTTTTTGCTTCCCTGATTTTTTGCTCTTGTTCCTCATGTCACTGTCACTTTCATTTTCATACTTCGTAATCTCATGCTTCCCTGAGTTCTTCCCCCTATTCCTCATATCACTGTCACTGTTGCTTTCATCTGCATACTTCCTACCACTCTCTTCGTGCTTTCCATAACTTTTCCTCCTGTTCTTCATGACATCATCATCATCGTGGTGGTCAATTTGATCTTCATGCCTGTTCCTTTTCCTTCTTTCATCAAGCTTCTCAAACTCTTTCCTATTTTTTCTGTGCTTCTTCCATGATAACTTCTGTCTGATTTCATGTCATTATCTCATCTCCCCTTTCTCCCATACAATTCATCACGATGTTTCGATTTTTCACTTACCGTTCGCCTGCTATCTTCGTGTCTCCTCATTTGAGCTGCCTTCTGTTCTTCTTTCCTTATCCTAGCAGCCTCTTCCTCACGCTCCAACCGTTCGCTTTCCTCGACCTTCCTCTTCCTGCGCTCTTCTCTTTCCCGTTCTAATCGTTCCTTCTCTTCCCGCGTTCCTCTTTCTCAGCCTTTTTGCGCTCCTTCTCCTGCTTTTTCTTATCTCTTTGCTCCAGTAGCTTCTGATGATGCTCCCTCTCCCTTTCTTCTCTTGCTAAAATAGTTTACTCGTTACGTTGTTCCTGAAGCTCTGTCAAAAGTCTGTCCCTCTTTATGTCTCCAACACCAAGAGCAACCTTAAATGTCTCCAGTTGCCTTTCTTTCTTGGCTGCAAGTTGATGAATTTGGGTTTCTGAAACCTTTTTGGAATCCTGTCCCACAGCACACCTCCATCAGGGTTCTCGACAGCAGTTTCCATTATCTTTCTGGCCTCCTCAACTTTATCAAGCATTTCCTGCCCGTTTGTGCCCGACTCACGGGGTGTCTGCAGTCCGATGCTGTTATACATCTTTAAAACCCTAACTTCTATACCACTAATTTTGCAATATTCCGACTTCCTCCTGTTTAGCGTAAAGGGAAATCGTCTTCTTCAATGAAATTGGGGAGAATTGGCGAATTTATAAGCCTATCTTACTGAAAAATAATGAGATTTGGCTCAATGAAAGATGGAGGAAGCCCACAGCTAAAAGTTCATTAAATCTTTGATCTGCATTTATGAGAAAAAGTAAAAGAGAGAAAACAGTATTGTAAATTGATTTCAAATACCAAAATTTCAGAGGTCATATTAAAATTTTAGAGGTCGGATTTGGTAATGGTACTTGTTTTCATATTACTTGTATCTTTTTAGGCTTGTATCTTTTTACTCTTCTTATTCTATAAACATTTATACTAAAAGCTTTTATCTTCCTATTGGAAATGGGACTTGCTTTCATATTACTTGTATCTTCTTACACTATTAAAAACTTATATCCTTTTTACTCTTCTTATTCCAGAAACTTTTATCTTTCTACACTGAGAAGCTTTTATCCTCTTACACTATGAAGCTTATGGGTGATGCTTCTAAAGATTTGAACACAAATAAGACAGCTAAACTTGAAACCAGTTTCGTTTTATTTGCTTATTGTTTTCGAACTTAACATCTACTTTCTGTTCTCGTTTTCAAACTTAACATCTACTTTCACCATAAATATGACCTAAACTTCTTTAACATCTCTACTTTCTGACCATAAATGTGACCTAAACTTCTTCAAGAACTTTCTGACGCCTTTTTCCCTTTCCTTCCTTCTATTTCGAGGTTGACCTGTGATGTTCGCCATTTCAGTAGAAAGGATATGGAAATCTTAACAAAAGACAATAATCTATAAAGCAGTGATTATCGAAGACCAGCCCATGTAATGTTACATTAAATAAGTAGTTTGTTTGTCTCGGTATGCAGTGAAATGCAGTGAAGAGAAATGTACTGTTACATTAAGTAAGTAATTTGTTTGTGTCGGTATGCAGTGAAGAGAAACTTTTACTGTTAGAGCTTTTAAAAGACGACGAAAAGCTTCAATGGGCATTCCAATCGAACTCGGGACCTCTAGTTTCAAGGGGCATTCGGAGAGTCGAATTCGGGACCTCTACTTTGTCTCTCTCGGCATGCAGTGAAGAGAAACTTTTACTGTTCAAGCTTTTAAAAACGAATAAAGGCAACTTACCTCTGCGACCTCATAGGGCATTCCGAGAAGCAATTTCTACTGTTATAGCTTTCTCTGCGACCTCAAGGGGCATTCCAATCGAACTCAGGAACTCTAGTTTCAAGGGGCATTCGGAGAATCGAACTCGGGACCTCTACTTTGTCTCTCTCGGTATGCAGTGAAGAGAAACGTTTACTGTTCGAGCTTTTAGAAACGAATAAAGGCAACTTACCTCTGCGACCTTAAAGGGCATTCCGAGTAGCAATTTTTACTGTTAGAGCTTTCTCTGCGACCTCAAAGGGCATTCCGAGAAGCAATTTTTACTGTTAGAGCTTTCTCTGCGACTTGAAAGGGCATTCCGAGAAGCAATTTTTACTGTTAGAGCTTTCTCTGCGACCTTAAAGTGCATTCCGAGAAGAAACCTTTACTGTTAGAGCTTTCTCTGCGCCTCAAAGGGCATTACGAGAAGAAACTTTTACTGTTAAGAGCTTTCTCTGCGACCTCAAAGGGCATTCGGAGACAAAGAAAGGCAACTTATCTCTGCGAGCGGTTTTTAAAAGACCAAAAAAGATAACCTTGACCCTGCGACTTACTAGGGGCATTCCGAGAATCGAACTCGGGACCTCTCGCACCCGAAGCGAGAATCATACCACTAGACCAAATGCCCTTCCACAGAGGATGTCAACCTTGTAATTTTCCAGAAGATTTGAGTCTGGCTACCCGGCTATCCTCAAAAGAATGGTTGAGAGTGAGATTTCAACGCAGAGGATGTCAACGTTGTAAAATTCCTGAAGATTTGAGCCTGGCTGTCCTCAAAATTCCAGAGGATGTCAACGTTGTAAAATTCCAGAATATTTGAGTCTGGCTACCCGGTTATTGATTCTTTTGAGAGGGGGATTTGAACCCAGAGGATGTCAGCGTTGTAAAATTCCAGAAGTTTTGAGTCTGGTAGCTATGCTCAGAATAATTTTTGAAAGTGGGATTTGAACCCAGAGGATGTCAGCGTTGTAAAATTCCATAAGATTTGAGTCTGGCTACCTATCTATGCTCAAAATAATTGTTGACAGTGGGATTTGAACCCACGCCCTTTCGGACCAGAACCTTAATCTGGCGCCTTAGACCAACTCGGCCATGTCAACATATGTTCGTTGTCTTATGGCATAAGACACTGGTATACAAAATCGATCATCCTGTAATGTTTAATTACCTCACCGTGCGGAAGTAAAATGTAAGAATAGTTCTTATCCCTGCTCTTCCCAGTGAAAATATAGAAATTGTTTTCATCAATGGTTGAAAGCGGGGCATTCCGAGAATCGAACTCGGGACCTCTCGCACCCAAAGCGAGAATCATACCACTAGACCAAATGCCCACACACATGGGATTGAAATCGTCTCAATTAAATCAGCTCTGTTATTCATAATCGGTTCCCACATTTCACTCGCTCTCCGCATCTTCATGCACCTGAATACTGATTAAATAAGTGAATCTTGATTTTTCTTTGGAAGAGACTTCACTATCTAAACCCTAACCAACATACTTCCAAAGTGTAATGGAATAATCCATTAAGAGGTGTATATTTTCTGAGTGGTTTGCTTAGAGTGATGAAACTTGAGATTGGATTTGCTTTATAATATGGTAAAATTGAGTTTAACTAAATTTTGTAAAATTTAGTTATATTAAAAGTATATAAGGATGTTGTATTTGTCTTTATTATAAATATTAATTTTAATTGCAATTTCAAATGGTTTAATCACATTTTGGGAGTAGCTAATTAAAAAACAACCAAAATTTTAAAACATTTAGTGGTATTTATTTTTATAAATTGTTTATGAATAATTAACAAATGATTTCTTAGATTTATTCAAAGTGTAATGTGTTTTTCTTTCTTTTTATGTGGATAATATTCACAAAGCTAATGCTCATATAAAATACTTTTTAGTGGGTTAGATTTATTCAAAGTGTAATGTGTTTCTCTTTCTTTTTATGTGGATAATATTCACAAAGCTAATGCTCATATAAAAGACTTTTTAGTGGGTTAATTGTAAATGGATGTATAGTGGGAGAATAGAGTTAAGGTAAATGGATGTATAATAAGAGAACTTGATGAAGGGGTGGGGATATATACATAGATTTTTTTAAAGATTATTGGATTAGCAAAGAATTGATGTGATTGTGACATTTTATGGGATTTTTGATTGTGGTTAGTGTAATTCAATAGAGGACGAAAGGCATTGGGTTAGTATACACAAATTAAAAAAGTTTCTTAGCTAAACAAGGAATGTGATTGATGTTGGTTGTTATATCTCACCATTAAGGTGTTTTCATGGACTTAAAAACTAACATGAGTTATACTTTGATGAAAATATTTAAAAGAATATCCCAAGAACAAAAACTACTACAAAAAAAACCAGAAAACCTTACAAGAAAGAATGCAATTATCAATCATCTATTAGATTTGATATGTATAAAATATAGAGAAATGTTTGTTGCAACATTTAGCAAAGGATAATTGTCACCATTGGGTAGATAAGGATGCCTAGGTAAGCTTACAACTAACAATAATTGGTTGCATTGGAAAAGAACACTAAGACGCCCCCCCCCGCCCCCTTAAGTGAAACATAGGGAATTAAAAAAATAAAGACAATAATGGGTCCCAACAACTAGCCCTGCTAAGGTAACCAAGTACAAACTCTCATAAGCAAAAAAAATGAGCAAAAGGCATAGGAAAAAACTCCTTGCCAAAAGAAAGAAAACAACATAATCAAAAAATGAATATAGGAGGACTTGAGATGACCCTCCAAGGATAACTTCCTTTAACCCAAGCATCAATTGTAATTAAAGAAAACAAGGTGATTCCAAAGGTTTAGTGAAGATGCCTACAACTTGTTTTTCAAGAGGCAAATACTCCAAGCTAAAACCACCATTTTATATGAGTTTCTAAATGAAGTGCACGTGAATCTCGATATGTTTTATCCTTTGATGCTTCATTAGGTTGCAAGAAATGTGTATGACACTTACGTTATCACACAAAGAGTATTAGGATGATCCTATTGAATGCCAAACTCCATTATTAGTTGTTGAAGCCAAAAAAAAACTTCATAACTAGCAATAATTACAACATGATACTCGACTTCTATAGAGGATAATGTAATTGTTAATTGATTCTTGCAAGACTAGGAAATAAACAAATCCTAATGCAAACTTCTAGTCATCAATTGAATCATCCTAATGAAATTTAATGAAGCCCACAAAGAAAGAAGCACCAAATATTTACTAAATGCCAAATTTAGTCATACCTTAAATGCACCTTAGAATATGCTTTGCATCCTCTGAGTGACTCTCATGAGGATCTTCAACGAATCGAGAGACAAGCCCAATTGTAAAAGATGTTAGAACATTTATGAATCAATTATAGTAGAGTCCCAACTAGTTTTCAATATAGTGAAAGAAATAAAGCATGTTGAAGAACGATTGGTAGAAATGGTAACACTAGTTTGAAATGGAGTAGGTCCAGGCTTACAATTAACCACACTAGAGTGATGAAATAAATCAAGTACATATTTCTACTAAAAAATGGAGATCCCTTTTGAAGACTGAAGAACTTATAGACCAATAAAATAATGCAAAATACATATATCTGTAATATTAAAATGTCCCATCAATGCTTCATGAACACTAAATTATAGATGAAGAATTGTTTGTAAGAATTGAACTATTCACAAGAAAAACTAGAATCAAGAGATCGGTGCCCTTCCTTCGAGTGTAAACTATAGGATCAAAATGTCAATAGTTGAGCCCTTAAGTAATAAAAACACTATCCATCTTCTCATACAAAGCTCAAGGAGCTTTTATGCGACCAAATGGCGAACATAGAACCTTGCAAATAAGAGAAGAGTCCTACACAAAACTAGAAGGTTGCTCCTTGTATATTTCTTCATGTAAATCTCCACGCAAAAGGAAAACTCTTCACATTCATTGGTTAGACTAGCCATCTTTGAGACACAACAATAGAAATCATGAGGTGTATCGAATTTATATTGACAATAGAGAAAAGTTCTCAAAATAATCAATCCCTTCAGGTTGTGAAAATCCCTTGGCCACAAGATTTGCCTTATAGTTGTCAATACAACCATTTGTTACATATTTGGTTTTTGTTGGGCAGTTGATCCCCCCACAACATGTTTTTGGGGCTTAAAGCCCGAGTTTTGGTCAATGTCATATAAAGACTCCGCGAAGTATGGGCGCAGAGTGTGAAAGTCTAGGATGAGTCATAGGGTTGTCCGCCCTAAAATAATGTAATTTAATGTAAAGTTGTGTCGGCCTACCCATCGTCTGCAGACCATGGGATTGTATAAATAGAGCGAGGCTCTAAGTGCAAAGAAAGATTTTGGGGGAATAAGGAAGTAGATAGATGCGAAGGCATGGTTAGAGAATAGAAGTGGATGAAGCATATTGGGTCGTAGTAGTAGGAAGAGGCTTTGCAGTTGAGTGTGCAGAGGCCTAGTAGAGTCCACAGCTGAGTGCGCGGACCCCTACAGTTGAGTGCGCAGGGCAGAGTTGGGTCTGTACTTGAACTGAACTTGAAAAGTTCATTCATAAAGATAAGTTGGATTCAGAATATCATGCATCTAGTCATGGATCTATATTTTTGATATTATGCATTAAGTGCTATCTGCTTATTTATATGTGCGCACTAGATAAATACTTGTCTGAATGTTTATGTATGAAAATATTCTAAGTAGCTAGCGAAAAAAACCTAATTAAGGAAGACTTGGATGAGAAACACGGGTCGCGCTGTGGTTAGAGTTGCGTGAAGGCAGTGACACAGGACGTAACGCGCCCGCAAGTACGTGTAGCTCGGTAAGCACTAAGGTTGGATTGTGTCCCTATCACTGCATATCAGACATCCCCAAGGTGCAGAAACTTGGCTCCAACACCCTCTCATACTACTTCGGGTGAGACCTAAGTCCGCGCTCCGCAAATTGTTGCCGAAAGGGCTAGTAGTACCAAGATTTGCTTGACTAAATCACTTCCGAACCTGGGTTAGGCTCCACTAAGCCAACAAATGGTTTCGTTGCCAGGATCAGGATCTGCCTAAGGGATGTCTAATGTCGTACCACTGGAACCCAACAAAGAAGGAAATTGAAGAGTGGTTGGACAAGATGATTCATGAGTTCGCGACACAGGAAAGCAGAACTCCGCAAGTATCTAAGAAAAAGTGGCTGGATCGCTATGTATATAAGGAAATCCACGAGATTTTGTTTGCATCCTTTCCTTCTGAACTGTATGAGTGGATCGCAAGGTTAGCCGACAACCAGGGAAGGTGTAAGCTCGACAAACCAATAATGTGGACCCTGGAATTAGTACGTAGACTAGAGGCATTAGAAGATAAGATCGCGTGAGCTGGGGACCATTGGATCGATCGGGTAATAGGGGGATTTATTACTGAGTTTGCGGTAGACACAACCATGAGCTACAACGAAGCAGAATGATGCTTTCTCAAAGGACCGCGAGGTAAGTATATTAAGTCTTTAAATACTTGGATTAAGATGCTATTGTGTGAAAAGAGGGTCATGAGAATACATTAATGTTTGGAACAACGCAGAGCGGAAAGATCTACAAAAGTAGCGAAGAATTAGGAAACAGTCCCTTGATTTCACCTTCGTGAGAAAGCAAGGAAGAGCTTGCTAAGGTCTCTCCAAGAAGCACGGTCAATTTGATAAGGCAGCATATTCCATAGTTACCACCTCCACCCACACCACCACCCGCTTCACCTCCCTCACCTCCATGTCCACCCACTCCACCTCCTCCACCTCTACAGTTTAGTATGGTGAACGCAATCAAACTACTAGTATTTAGAGGGGTAGGGAATGAAGATCCAGACCAATTTTAGTTCGTGGTAAGGGCAGTATGGGAAGCGCAAGGTGTCACAGACAACAATATTAAGAAGGCTACATTGGTAAGTGCACTGCAGGATCACACGTTGACCTGGTATATCAAGCATTCTAACGACCACCCAAATGCAGGAATAGCGGAAATCCAGATCGCACTAAACAGGGAATTCAATAGGCCAAAGTTAGAAACACAATCAATCATCAGATTTAAAGAGATTGCGATGCTTCCAGGCTAGACCACCTAGGATCTAGACCAAAGACTGAAGAGTACGATCCGCGAGACCAAGATGACACTAACAGATGCACATCATCGCGCATGGTTTGTGGCATTTCTGACACCGCACTTGAGGACGACGCTGTCACAACATAAACTTTCCACCCAGGCCGAAGCGTTGGAAATGGCCATGAGATTGTATGAGACCCCGATACAAGACCCTGGGTTGGGAGTTCAACAAATCCACGTTGCAACTACAAAATCTATGCCTTGAAATGCAAAGTTTGAAGCAGGATAGGGCACTGCGGCCAGAGGCACACAAGGAGGTATGGTGCATAAAATGCAAAGGTGAGGGCCATGACAAGGATCACTGTCTAGTGTTTGAAAACTATTTGGTAGGAGGAGGACCAATGCCATTGAGACCAGAGGCACAAGTAGGGCTGAGTGCGACACCCGTGTTATGGTGCGCAATTTGTCAGATAGGAGGAAAACACATGACATATAATTGTCATTTGTTGTAGAAGTATACACAGACTCCCCAACAACTGTTTTGTAATTTTTGTAGGTCGGTAGGACACGATGAGCGCACTCGTCATAGCTACGAGCTAATGATGGATTTGACCCCAGCCTATAGGATGCAGACATAAACGCGAGCCCTTGACCCAGCTGCAGGGATGGCGTGTGCTGGATTTCAGGGGCGAGGTCGAGGACAAGGAGGAATGGGACTAGGAAGGGGCCACTAACAGCTAATTGTTACAATTGCGGAGGACCAAGGCACTATGCCCGCAATTGCACCAACCCGACGAGGATCTCCTATTCGTATTATGCTTAGTTTGATCATGAAACAATAGATTGTCCTACGTTGATCACAAAAAGGGATATTCCAACCTCCTTCGACTCAGAATATATAAATGACGAGGTCTGAACTGCGCAAAGAAGACTCGAAAGTAAACATGATGCTCAGAAGCGGTGCGACCATGAGAGAGGATAAGGGGAAGCAGCCAGAGGAATATACATGGGTTCGCAAGGCTCTTGCAAAGGAACCCGAGTTTGACTTAGAACGCACAACGAAGACGTTCATGGAAGGTAAGAAGAGCTTCATGGAGGTCTCCACCTCAGGTAGTAAGGATCAACTAGAGCCAGGAATGGATCCTTCAATGCTTACTACCTTTCTGGAGACATGCATGAAACTGCTACGCAACAATAAGGCAGTTAAGGGACTACAGGAGCTGGTCACTAGGTGCACGGGGTCAGGAGAACCGCACGTAGTCCATAAATTAGGGAAGCATGCATTACGCACCAAGAGGGAAATGAGATTGACTGCATAGATTGGTGAGTATGAAATGGATTAAGTAATCCTAGATCTGGGTTCGGATACGAATGTGTTACCAAAACAAACATGGGAACACATGGGTAGCCCCGTGTTATAATGGTCCCCTATTCAACTATGAATGACGAACCAACAAAAGATTTTGCCCATGGGGAGGTTGCAAGGAGTAACAGTTGATATTGAAGGTGCGAGTACACAGATGGATTTTGAAGTGATAGAGATTGTTGATAACAACAATCCCTATCCCACGTTGTTAGGGATAGACTGGGCCACCGATATGTATGGAGCCATCAACCTGAAGAAGTGGAAGATGATATTCGAGAAGAAGTCACTATGCATAGCAGTCCCACTAGACCTAGCCACAAAAGCGCGCTACACTAAACCAGTGCGTGACGATTAAAGCGATGATGAGATGGATTGTATTTACAAGATAACTGCACGAGACTAGGATTGGGTAAATCTGACTACAGATGGGAGAATCTCGTGGGAGTGTGAAATCTCTTACACTTTGAATTCAGATGAAGAAGTAGAGCGCTGGCAGAATTGGTTGCACGAAGTGACAACGCTGAATTGCAAGATGATGATTAGATCACTACGTTGCATGACAACAGAAGCATGAGAGCTACCGACATTTGATGGATTGACAACAGTGGATGAATTCTTGAGAAAATTTGAAAGTGTAGTACCAGAACAACAACGGTTTGATGCATTGAAATGGGCACTGCGCACAACACCTGTACGATGGTGGAGTACACATCAAGGTAAGTTTGAGGACTAGCATGGATTGAGAAGGATGATACACCTATGGTTTTCCAGCCCCCAGCCTCGAACAAGAGTTGGTTAGCCAGGGTGGAGCGGCCTGCGCACCCACCTGTCTCGATGGGTACAGACATGTGCACATGCACAACCCAAACTCAGGATCAAAAATCAGAACGGGGCACAATAGCAGGAAAGGCGATGCACACCACAAATGTTCCATGTGGAAGCATTCCAGAAGGTGTGCGGGATCTTGAACAAAGCTCACCAGGTGCAACGATATGTTTGGGACTTGTGCGTACCAGTGGTCCAATGTGCCTATGGGGCCATGTACAAAAACCTGATGCAGAGACGATTCAGAAGCTGAAGAGCATAGCCGAGACCATAGTTTTGGAAGGAAGGAATCCTCATGTAGTAGCTCCCACAGTCGAGACAGTACGCGAGGACCTGGACGAAGAAATTATGCAGTTATAGGAAGCCATTCAACAAGGGGACCTTAAACTTTGCAGAATCGAAGAAGATTTGGTACGGCTGAGGGAGAAAAGCATGTTAATGGACGCAGAAGTCAACAAACTGGAAATCAAAATCGTGTAAGAATGTTGTGACGAGAAAGTAAGAATGAAAAGACAAGATATGGGCAGCCATACTATTGCATTAGATGATTTCCACCAAGAATTTGCGGCTCTACTACCATGGCTGCAACCGCACCTTACTAGACAAAGTAACCAAGGGAGCATACTGCATAAGGAAGAACGCACGATGCTGATTGTCACGAGGGTAATTAAGGAGTGCCTGTGGACTAGGTTGAAAAGTGAATTGAAGCCTCGCACAGGTGGTGTGACCACTTGAATATCCGTTGGGAGCAGAGTCTCAGCGCTCCAAGCAGTTGAAAGAGAGTGGGATTATAAAAGAGTCTGTCAGGGAGCTGTGCAACGAGGAGGTTGTGCGCCGGATCGGTATGTCATGATGGTCATAGCCGCGCAGAGGGGGTTGCACTGCCGCATAGATAGGTTGGGAAGTGACTGTTGATGTCACTGTTCACGACAAAATGTCCAAGTTAAGGCAAAAATGAGTGGGCGGTGGGCAATTAAGATATGAATTAAGACCTAGATTTGAGACGATCTGTTGCCAAGAAGGCATTAATGACTTCGAAGTGGGGGGAGGGTCAAAGTAAAATTCAAAAAAGGCTATAAAAACCTTAGGGCTAGCCATGAAAAAAAACTTGGTTGTTTGAGAATTGAGCAATTAAAGAGCATTGAGCGCGACATATTCTTACCACCTTCAAGTGTAGAGATGATGACAACTACTAGAACAAAAGTGCGATTCGCCGAAGTTACTGCGGAGCCCCATATGGCCCATGAGGAGACTGGAGAGGTAGAAGCTGCGCCAGAAGTTCCAAAATCACCACGAACACCACAACCATAGAAAGATAAGCAGACTATGGGCCCAGTCTGTGTATCCCCAAGAAATCCATGGTTTGGCAAATTGTCAATGACAGAAAAGGGAAAAGCCATCATCGTTGAACCAGACGAGTAGGAGGAAGACCTGCAAGCTCTAATTGCTCAAATTGAGGTGCAAGATGAGGGGGCAGAGGATGTCTCACCAAATAATTCCGCAATAAAGTTACCTACATATGTCCCCCTGTGGAAAGGGAACACCAAGATATCGAAAGACCTGGAGGCCACGAAGAGTGCGCTCCAGACCCCACTCCTCCCCAATGGTATAAGGTTTGAAAGTCCACCTTTGGGGAAAATACCAACCATGAAGTTTGAGGATTGGGACCTCGCGGATGGCGAGAAGTTCCCACACCTGGCCACAGAAAAGTTAATGAAGCAGAAATGGTTGCATGGTGTGGAGAAGGCTAGGTTACTCCATTTGCGATGGATTCCCCACTACCACCACGCGCCCATCATTATTTTTGTCATCAGGCAGTTATTGTGCCTGGTGCATGATGGGTATCTCTAGCCGGAGGAGCCTATTCCCATCACGGTCGAGCTAATTCACAAAATTTCTCACCAGCCTTTCAAAGGACACGACCCCGTGGCCATAGGAAGTAAAAGGAGTGACTTGGCCCTCGCATAAGTGATGAAGACCAAGTACAAACTGGAGAAGAAAAAGCAGGGGTACGCAATTGCAAGAATTAAAGACAAAGGGGTGTGCGTAGCCACCCAGCTGCTGGCCGACAAACTGATGAGAAAATTCTGCGCCAATGGAGTGCCAGTGTCTGTGATTGCGCTGGTAGAGAAATGCGTGGAGGGGGTCTAGTTCAACTGGGTGCAATTCCTCTACGAGGAGTTTTTGACAAACTACAGGGAGGCCCGGGAGTAGGGTAAGACCTTCCACTATGCGTGGTTGCTCTTATCCATCCTATTGGTTGTAGGGGAGCTTCCAAAGGACAACCAATTCCCCAATATTGAGGGTGATCTGTGCAAAGCTGCGAGGTACACCTCACTTTGGGCTACAAAAGATGTGAAGAGGATTCGCGAGATGAAGGTGTTCTGGGTGTTTATGGAGGCGAGCATCTGAATGCAGATCAACAGAAGGCCGCGCCTATCTCCTACGATTCATAACAGCTTGCAGAGCGTGACAGAGTTCAAGGTGGATATGCATAAACTGTATATTTGGGCGCACAAGGATCCAACACAGAAATGGGTGAAGCTTCCGTTCATCGCAATGGATGATGCGATCTTTGCAGTAATAGAGTCATGGTCTCCAGAGTGGTGCACCCCGGACTGGCATAAATGGAAGAGGCCGCAGCCCAGCAAAGAAAGAAGGACACCAGTGTAGCTGGCTGAAAAAAGACACCAGGAACAAGTAGCAACCACACAACATAAGACAACTCATGCATCAATATCATCACACATGGAAGAAACCACAACAACACCAACAAGCGAGCCAGAGGAGGGCCAGGAGATGTCCACGAGGCAACAAATCAGGGAAGTAGATAGGATAAAAGAATGCACAGACCCCGGTTCCGCATCAACCCAACTTAAGCGGCTGCATAGCCCAAAGAAAACAACTCCTAGGAAGAAGGTAAAAGTGACAAAGATGTCTGTCGACCTGATCACGCTTACAAAAGGTGATCTGTTTGACATCAGCGAACAATTTGCAAGGTCACGAAGGATGTGCTCTAGGAATTGAGGATGGAGCAGAACACTGTGTTGAGGGCACTTAGCACGTAGTTACAAGGCTTATAGGTACAAGCCCCCCAAATAGGTACAATGTCTTAGTACGTCGCAGCAGGAATCGCCGAGGCCGAATAGACGTTGTGCGCCCATATGGACAACCATTTCGTATTGCCCGAAGGCGTGCTAGCAGTAGCAAGTGAGGGTGACAGGGCTGTGATAAGTAGCATGAAAGGTGTTGACTTGAACTTGGACACCATGCCATGTGAAATTCTATACCAACTATAGGATGGGGTCATCGCAGAGCTCCATGCCCGGGAAGGCTGCGCGATCCAGGTCCTGAATGAGTAGAAAATCAACATGGACTAGCTCAGCCTCTAGCGTGATGAGTTGGTTGCGTAGGCTCGCGGACCGGAGTAGGTGGTAGAAGATGCATGCAGGAGCGTCCCAGAGTTGATCATGCCGGCAAAACTACTAGCAGTAGAACGAGTCCATAGATTGGCGGCTGGAGTCCGCGAGGCCAGGGAGGAAATGACAAAGGTTCATGTAGAGCTGAACTTGCAGATCGCCGAGCTGAAATTGAAGGCGCAACCCTCCATGTCCCCAGAACTGAGAGAGTAGCGTGCCCATGCTATCCAGATGGGGTTGGAACAAATTGGCCAGGCGATACAGGGTTGCACCGGGATGTTGAGGCAAGCACTAACCATACTTACGCACCTATAGGAAGACCCAAATCTACAGCGCCTAGAGACAGAGGTGTGCAAGTTGCAGCAGGAGTATGACAGTGTTCAGGGCACCGTGCATATGGTTTTCCTTACTTAATGACTCGCCAGACTATAGCAGGAAAGGGCACTGAAGGACCAATTAGATGCCGTGCGCCAAAAAAAAGTCCTGCTTAAAGCATGCATCAAACCATGGATCGATGAAGCTTTCACAATTACCACTACCATTGAAGGGAACCTGGCGCAGATGTAGAAACTTTATGCGGTTGGACATGAATGTGACCCTTCTCACCAAGGTTCATAGATACGTGTCCAACAAGTATAACAGGTAGCGGAACAGTGTGCTGCAGACACCCAAGCTGCGCAATACCTGCTGCATGGAATTCACGTAAAGATTTCCGCACCAACAGAGTGCCTCGGGATGAGTCACGATGATTGTGTTAGAGGCCTGTTGGGCAGCGGATCCCCCCACAACATGTTTTTGGGGCTTAAAGCCCGAGTTTTGGTCAATGTCATGTAAAGACTCTGCGAAGTACACACATGGAGTGCGAAAGTCTAGGATGAGTCATAGGGTTGTCCGCCCTAAAATAATGTAATTTAATGTAAAGTTGTGTCGGCCTACCCATGGTTCGCGGACCATGGGATTGTATAAATAGAGCGAGGCTCTAAGTGTAAAGAAAGTTTTTGGGGGAATAAGGAAGTAGATAGATGCGAAGGCATGGTTAGAGAATAGAAGTGGATCTGAAGCATATTGGGTTGTAGTAGTAGGAAGAGGCTTTGCAACTGAGTGCGTGGAGGCCTAGTAGAGTCCGCAGCTGAGTTCGTAGACCCTTGCAGCTAAGTGCGTAGGGTGGAGTTGGGTTTTTACTTGAACTGAACTTGAAAAGATCATTAATAAAGATAAGTTGGATTTGGAATATCGTGCATCTGGTCATGGATCTATATTTTTGATATTATGCATTAAGCGTTATCTGTTTATTTATATGTGTGCACTTGATAAATACTTGTCTAAATGTTTATGTATGAAAATATTCTAACTAACTAGCAAACAAAACCTAATTAAGGAAGACTTGGATGAGCAACACGAGTCGCACTGTGGTTAGAGCTGCGCGAAGGTAGTAACACAGGACGTAACGTGTCTGCAGGTATGCATAGCTCAGTAAGTTCTAAGGTTGAATCACGTCCCTATCATCGCATATCAGACAACCCCAAGGTGTGGAAACCTGGCTCCAACACCCTCCCATACTACTTCGGGTGAGACCTCAGTCCACACTCCGCGGACTCTTGTTGAAAGGGCCAGTAGTATTAGGATCTGTTTGGCTAAATCACTTCTGAACCTGGGTTAGGCCCCACTGAGCCAACAATTTTGTAGACCCATTTACAATGAGCTAGCTTTTATCCCTTAGGAAGAGGAATTATATCCCATGTGTGATTCTTCAATAAGGAAGAATACTTCTTTATCATGGCAACATCCCATTTAAGTATCCCAACAACATTAGAATTGTTTGTGGATCATATAAAATGGCATGACTAGAAAAGGAGACACCCATTATTTATGGTTGAGTGTGGAAATGGTTTAAAGGAATAATAACTTCAATCAATTGGCTTATAGCCATACCTATAAAGCCTATTTTTCCCATGAAATCTCCTCTCAAATGTTTTTCTTGATCAATTTTGCTCTTGCTTAAACTGCACATGTTCTATTGGTGCAAATGGGGTTTATTATAAATATTATATTATATATATCTTATTTTTTTTTTATTATTTTATTATTATTTTATTTGTTATTTATTTTATTCTTTTTTCTATATAGTTTCCATGCTCAAAATGTCTATCATCTTCTTATTCTACTAAAATAAATATGTCAACATGATCCACATTATCATTAACATGATAATAAATGTTTACAGAAGGAGATGTTGCGAGTTTGAAGCACTCATCAAAATGGATGGCCCTTTGAAGCAACATATCTTTAGAAAAAGGAGAAAATAAACTATATGCCTTCATATCCTTCAAAAAACAATACACATTAATGGTTGGCTCTTATTATCTTATATTAATGTTTTTCATTTGGAATTAAGGCTTATGCTAGAGTCCAAAAACTTTAAAAGTAGAGACATTGAGCTTAACACGTCTCTAAGCTTTCTTTTCGGTCATATATGGTGTTATCACCCTAAAATCTTTGTCTCTAAGCTTTGGTAAGTTGCCTTGTTTCTAATCATAGTCTTATAAGTTTTGAGTCAGCTCATCACAATTAGTGTCATTCTCAGCTGCTAACCCTTCTTTTAGTCATGATGTTAAAGGGTCTCTAGGTCATTTCATGCTTTAAGAGTTAGGTCATAAGGTTAGAAGTGTTTCAAGGTCATATCTCTTTTCCATCAAAGTCTGACAGCCTCATTCCATGTCCTAGAAGCCTCACCATGAGTTTGGAATTCATATCTCACATTACTTTGGATAAATTTTCAAACTAGCTTCGAAATCACTGAACTAGGAGTTTTCGTAGCGCGCTGCGAAACCCCTGTAGCAGCCTGTTTTAGCAGAAAAACTCTGTTTTATGCTTTTACTAGTCAATTTATAAACGCTTTCCTGAGCAGCTGAGAACTTAATTTTGCAAACTGAAAGAGGATTTTATTCTTAACATGCTTCACGACAAAAACCTCTTTCCGTTTCTTCAAATTTATTCTGAGGTGGGAGGAATTTATGGTTAAACTTGCGCTACGAAACTGCTGAAAGTCAAGCTTTGTCTTCTGGTTTTAGCAGTCTTTTTCAAGATCAGTTTCTGGTCACATGAAAGGGTATTTTGGAATTCTGA
>APFE030711872.1:0-24516 GCA_000404065.3 Pinus taeda
GTTTGTTGAAATGGCTCGCTCCATGTTACAACACAAGAATGTTCCAAACAAATTCTGGGCTGAAGCCGTCTTTACTGCTGTTTATCTTCTTAACCGATCACCCACTCAGGCTGTTAAAGGAAAGACTCCCGAAGAGGTTTGGTCTGGCCGTAAGCCGAAGATCAGTCACCTCAAAGTTTTTGGCTCAATTGCATATGTTTGGATTCCAGCTGCTAAGCGCTCTAATTTGGATTCCAAAAGCCAGAAACTCATGATGACAGGGTACAGTGATCATCACAAGGCTTACAGACTAATAGATATAGCCACTAGTCGTCTTAGCTTCAGCCGGGATGTGGTATTTGATGAAGACAGAGGATTCTTTCAGTCTTCCTCTTTTGAGCAGTGTTCTGAGGATCAGCCTCACAGTGTTCTTCTTCCAGTAAGTCCACATGATGGGAGGGATGATGCAGCATCAGTGTTTGATAATACACTGCCTGCACTTTCTCCAGAAAATAACCCTTCTCTTGTTGCTCCTATTGTTCCCGAACCTTCTCCATCTCCTCCTGATATTGGTTTCTCTACTTCTTGGCCAAAATGGTGGGCTAAAACCATTGGTGATCTCAGGGATGATGAACTCCTTGAAGGACGAACTTCTAGACATAAGAGCAAACAACAGTCTACAGTAAACTTTGCTCTTATGGCTAATATACACAGTATATTTGAGCCTCAAACTTACTCAAAAGCTAAGGGTATATCTGAGTGGGAACAGGCTATGGACGTTGAATTCCAAAGTCTTCAGAAAAATCACACATGGACCCTTTCTGATCTTCCTGAAGGGAAAAAGCCCATTAGCTGCAAATGGGTATATAAAGTGAAATACAAAGCCGATGGAACTCTAGACAAGTATAGAAGCTCGTCTTGGTGGCTCGAGGATTTCTCATCAGAAGTGAACAGGCTTTGACTATGAAGGAAACTGTTGCTCCTACAGCGAAAAATGGTACATAACGACTGTTCTTGCCAAGCAGCTCAGTTCAAAATGGAAAGTTCATCAAGATGGATGTAAAGAAGTGGCTTTGCCTAATGGTGACTTAACAGGAAGAAGTCTACATGACACAGCCTCCAGGATTTAAGATTGCTGGTCAAGAACAGAAAGTGTGTAGATTAGCTAAAGCTCTCTATGGATTGAAACAAGCTCCTCGGGCTTGGTACATGAAAATTGATCAGTACCTGACAGATCATGGTTTTCAGTGGAGCCCATCTGATGCAAATCTGTATATCAAGCATACTGGTGATGATATCTTGTTTGTGGTTGTCTATGTAGATGACCTTATCATTACTGGCAGCTCTGCACATTTGATCCATGGGATCAAACAAGACTTATGCAGAACCTTTGATATGACAGACTTGGGACTTCTTCACTACTGTCTGGGGATTGAAGTTTGGCAGACTGAAAATCACATCTTTCTCTCTCAGTCCAAGTATGCCAAAAATCTTGTGGACAGGTTCAGAATGCAGGATTGCAAACCAGCCACGACTCCTATAGAACCAGGGCTCAAACTTTCAGCTCAGTCATCCTCTCTTCCTGTGGATGAAACTTTATTCAGGCAATTAGTGGGCAGTCTCATCTACCTTACTGCCACCAGACCAAACATCAATTTTGCAGTGAGCTACATTTCCCGCTTCATGTCCGCTCCTAAAGCGGATCATTGGATAGCAGCAAAGCGTGTGCTACGATATGTGTGTGGCACTTCTGATTATGGACTCCTATACACTCGCAGTTCTGATCCTATACTTAGTGGTTACACAGATTCTGACTGGGCTGGTTCAGTTGATGATCGTAAATCTACAGCTGGGTATGTGTTTAGTCTAGGATCTGGTGCTGTCACCTGGACTAGTAAGAAGCAGCAAGCCGTGGCTCTCTCCTCAACAGAAGCAGAGTATCGGGGAGCAGTTAAGGCATCCTGTGAGGCAGTTTGGCTTCGACGTATGCTTGCAGATATGCATGCTTCCCAAACAGGTCCTACTTCCTTGTTTTGTGATAATCAGGGAGTACTCAAACTTGCCAAAAATCTCATTTTTCATGAACGAACAAAACATGTGGAAACTCATTGCCACTACATTCGCCAACTTGTTGAAGATGGATCCGTTCAGTTGAGATATGTTCCCACAACAGAGCAGCATGCAGACATCTTCACCAAGCCTCTTGGTCCTGATAAGTTTGTAAAATTCAAGGGGTCTATTGCTGTTGTAAATAGATTGAGCATTAAGGGAGGGTATTAGAATAATACTAATTTAGTTTAATGCTCATTCTTTAGCTGTTGCTAATTTTATTCTTTTAGCAGTTTCTTAGATGAAACTGATTCTTTACATAGAAACCTGATGTTTCTATCTTTGTAAATATCTCTGTATTATTATTGAGTATTGCTGCTCAATCAATTCATTGAACTCATTTGGAAATCCATATGCGTGTTTCGCACTGTTTTAATATTATATATATATATATTATATATTATATATATATTTATAATATATTACTTCCCTATCTTTGGTTGACCCTAGAAATTGTTGTCTATTAATGTTTATTGTTTTTTCGGATCTTTCTATATAATATTATATATATATATATATATATATATATATATATATATTATAAGGTATTATTCCTCAAATAGTCGTGTATAAGAATTATTATTTGATCTTCATAATCATTATAAATATTATCATAAACTAGCTAATTATAAAAAAAATTAAAAATTTAAAACATTTACCTTCCATTTTGATTGCTTTCTTTAATTTAGTCCTCCTTTTAATTATTATTTTTGTATAGGATTTCTTGACTCATTAATCAGGGCTTGACTCCTATTTATTTATTTTTTTATTTTTTTTACTTTGTTCCCTGTATTTGGTTGACTTGGATTGTTTGTTTCTTATTAATGTTTACGTTTTTCGATCTTTCTTAGTTATTATTATTATTATTATTATCTTAATTACTATTATAAATTATAATATTATTATTCTTAAACTAGCTGTTATAAGAATATTATTTGATCTTAATTGTCATTATTAAAATATTAATTTTCATAAACTAGCGGTTATAGGATCTTTTGGTCTCTACATCGCCCTCTATTTAACCCTGTGCCGTGATCTACATTCTCATCTGGTCCTGATGATGAACCACACTAGCTGGTTCGAAACACGTACAAAAAATTTTCTCCTATGTGATTTCTACCGAAAAGACTTTTCTTAATCAATGAGGTGTGTTAACTGAAGAAGACAAAGGAGTTAAAAGAAAATATCGCCTTTGTTGTTCTGAGGTTGGAACTCTTTGAATGGAAGAAGAAAGAAAAAATATCCCTTATTTTAGTGCTTGGAAGTTAAAGAATTTACAATGTCAGGTCTTCATAATATCATAATTGATTCCTCCTAGAACAGCAATGGAATAACTATAACATGTGAAACATGTCAGAAAGTGACGTGCTCACCTAGTATATAAAACACCCCTCTTGTTTTCCCAATATTTAAGAATAGAGCTAATTTAACCACAGGTTTCTCTTTACATTTTGTAAAAGTTAAGAGTCAAGACTAAATACCAACACGAAAAGTTTTCAAATGTTAAATGTAATATAAAGTAGTAAGCAATTATGCCACAACAAATACCTAACAAAATTTATATATCAATCTGAGCCTTTCTATTTTGTGAAATCCCAGGCAATACAAAAATAACTTTTCTTCTTGGAAAACACAAAACACAAACATAATAAATGCACTTCTGTATCAACTGACTTGCTACAAGCAAAGTTTAGTGATTGCCAATATTTCTTCAGCAATAAGTCCTGCATCTAATAAGTGTCAAATGTCAACCACCATACCTCCCAACAAGTTGCATCCAGCCATATATGATCCACTGAATCAAAGTTAGGAAGAAGAAGAGCCACTAAACCTCGACCAGCAGCCCAAACCGCATGTGGAAACTTGAACTCCCTTGTCCACTTCACACAAATTAAATTATAAGCTAAAAAGAAATCAATATATTGCTTATCTATATGTTACAACGAAGCACTAACATTCACACTTGCAACAAACTTTCATCTTTAATGTATCAAAATATAGGACATTCTATGCAATTTCAAGAAAAAATATTGCAAATTTAATGAAATGAATCAAGAAACGTGCAGGCATAACAACATCAAAGGAGCAAGAAAGAACAACACTGATAGGAAAATGTCTTATGACAGAATACATGATTCAAAAATACACATTCCACTTCACTTTCTATCTATCAAAATCTATCACTTGACATTGTTGAAAAGATAGTGCCATGCATCAATAAACCCCAAATGTACATATATAGATAGATATCAAAAACATATACTGGTAACAGTTATCTTCAAAAGTGGAAATTGAGAGAAGTCTCCTTATAGAGAAAGTGCCTATCAATTCCATTATCATGAGATCATTAAAAGTAGCCAATTATGTAGAGACATCTTCATTAATTCAATATTTCTACAAGGCATTGCCTATGTATATGCTAATTAACTGAGAAAGAAGAAAATGTTTGAGTTCCATCTTGGATGAGTTAGCAGGATTTCTTCGATGCAAAGAATGGCAGGCAGACTGCAAGTGTTCAAACTGCAAACTGGCATGCACACAGGTGTTCAGGTTACAACCGAACTGTTGGAGGAGATTGACTAATGACCATTTCAGCCAGAGATGAGACAGGGCATAGGTCTGTTCGCGACAGAAGAATGGCAGAGCTCAGGGACCATTTCAATAGGCAGGAGGACTAACAGGTTCAGAACAGATTAGAGGCATGGAACAGAAATGTTTTTGATAGGTATCATGGAACCAAAACCTGATCTAATACCACTGTTAGCATACAAACAAAAATAGACACAGATAGATAAGTGTGAGTCACATTTCTTATTGATATGTTACACATAAATACATTGTTTAATCACCCTTGGTTTCATCTTCGTAGAGAACTCTTTGAGTTAGACCGACCCTTCAACTTCGCTTGTGGCATCTAGCCTTCCACACAAGTGAATAATTAAATTTAGATGACCTCTAAGGATTATGTTTCCAACAGCCACCACCCTCATTCAATGTAGTTTGATGTTGACTATCCTTGGAAGTTTATTGGTTCGTGCTTGCACCAACAGTTTATCCTCACCACTTAATCATCAAAAGTAGGTGTTACTTCCCAATTTCTCACTTGGTGAAAAAATCCTAATCACAAGTGTTGAGACCCAAGTGAAGCTTAGGAAAGCTACCCATGCTCACACCAGTAGCCTTGATCTTCTCACCTTAGATTAGGATAAATTAAAATCCTAGCCTAGGGGGTTTCCCTACAGTTTATAGAGTTACTCGGCTCACTTCGTGTAGTATGGAATGGGAGTAGAGGAAAGCTTAGTAAGATGAAACAAAAAAGGAAAAATGGATTCTTGGATATTATGTTTTAGGGGTGGTGGATGACTTCTTGTCATTGACCTATCCCTTTGTTTACCCCCTTTAACAGTAAAACTCCAGAGTCGATAATACCTTTAAAAGGCTATTTTTAGTGTTGTTGTAAAGCTTTGCATGCTGTGAAACTGCTTTCTTTTGAAACCCTAACTTATAACAACAATCCATAAATTGATAGTGGCTAGTGGGAAGGTTAACCTGAAAATCTATAAAACTTATCTCAGCCTCCTAGGCTATCTCGGCCTCCTAGGCTTTGTCAGTAGTTTCCTCCATTACATCATGTCTTTTTCAACACAAGCCTATCTTTATTGAAGATCATTTTAGGGCGTATAATTTGCAAGCTCCTTAGAGAGCCATTTGGTTGAGGGTTACTTAGTCATCTAACTTCTAAATCTTGTTGGGGAAGCCTCCCTTGTGGGGATAATATCCAACTACAAAACAGCATGGGAGAAGCCATTGAGCTGACAGAGGTGGTGGATCGCGTTGTTGCCCTAGATTTAGATCATGAAGTGAGGCTTTGCACTAGGGTGCTCTATTTTGTGGTAACAAGTCCCTAGTAGCCATAACAAATAATCCAAGATAATTTCTCTATATCCATGTTTAGACATGGCTTTGAATATTGCATGTCTTTACTCATTCAGCTTTTAACACCAATCCATGTTCAACATGGTAATGACTTTGGTCCTGCCCAAAGAGTGTCATTCCATTTCATACCAATGCCCGTACTCATCCATATATTCTCTTGATGATCTGAAAATTCCACAAACAACACCACATGTTGATCCTTGCTCAAAGTTTTAAGTCACCAGAATCAAGACTGTAAGCCACAGACAGCCAGACATTTGCATGGAGTTAAAACTCTAGAGTCTAGATATGGGATCCATCCTTTGTTCCTCGTTTCATCTTTTCTAGGGGGTCCACCAGATATACCATTTTTGCTTTGACTTAGACAGAGTTCTGCATGCATACATACACAAATTTTAAGCAGGTCAAGCTTTAGGCAGGCATTTTAATTTTTAAGCACCACTCCTCTCATCAAACTAGACTTCTATAGTGTGAGTTCTTTCATTTTCTTTTGTATTCATACAACATAACTGTGTAATCTGCACCTAACAGTTTAATTTGTACAAGGGAATCAACAACTTGATGCACAGAAGGCAAAAATTTCTAAACCCCTATCATGATACCACAAAATAAATGCTAAAGATTCCGCATCTGTCAGTTAGTAAAAGAAAATAGTAATTCTAGATAGATTAAGGTTACAAAAAGTAATAAAAAGTAATTAATTGCATCCAATTGCATCCCCGACCTCTATCATCTTCACCTAAAACCTCCCAGGACATGAAACCCACTGAGACTACCTTTGTGCCCCAGGTGACTATAAAGCATGTACCTCAAAATCTGGTCATTGCTGGGTATTGTATGTTTTAAACCAAGCTAACCAGAATAAAAATTTCCAATCATCTACAGGCTTGAGAAGATTTTTACATATATTTACGCAAACCCACTTATGCTTCCTAAATCTACATGCAATCTGCAATAATATGACCTGCAAATAACTACAAAGAAAATAAATAAAGATCCATCTCAGACAAAAAAAGGGAATAACTTGATACTACAGAATGGGATCATGAGATTATTAAGTACTACAACAATCATTGATGTAAGTAGGTACAATCCAGACTGTAAAGATACGGTCCTTACAATGGTAGGAGGATTGCGAAGTTCCAGTCCAGGTTTAATCTGGCCATATGGCTCCATTAATTCAACTGTTGACTCCATGTCTTCTTCTGTCAACCGCAAGCCAAGATGATCTACCAGCCCCTCATAGAACTTCTTCATCAACTTACTATCCTTCAACCAACGTGGAGCAATATTGTCTATGGTCTAATAGAAGAGAAGCAAATCAGCGGTCTTTTGCGATGAGAATAAGAAACCAGATAAAATGCAACATGATTTCATTCAAAATGAACATTTTTTAAAAAATAATATGAACAAAAGCACAAAAAACACTGAATTAGATACTTGGTAATTATAAAAACTACATTGTAGATTAACAAATCAATAAACAAGGCCGTGGCATTTAATTCATTTGTTAGAGCTCATAGACAGACTGAGAATTTTTAAACACACACACACGGACATAAGCCCAAGCCATTATGTTCTGCACACCCATAGATATATAAGCTACACAAATGTGGACATATACTCCATATACATGTAAGAATGTGCCCTCTCATGCATAAACATTGGAAAAAAAAATATACTTATGCACATACAAGTTCACACCTACACAAAAAACCAACACAACAACACACAAACACACATTTTTCTAGAATAATCTGTACATCAACATCCATCTCTACACATCTTGAAGAAATAAATAGTTCCAAAATAATATTCCAGTTTTGAAATTTTTAAAAAATAGTAAATAACAGAAATGGAAAAATATTACCAGTTTGTCATGGATTTCGATGACACTATGCATCTATGTAACTGTGTTGTGTACCTAAACACATAATTTTGTGGGTATGAATAAATCTATCCTAATGAATTATTTTGTACGAAAGCTAATAATTTTGTAATAATCTAGTCCTGTGATATTCTGTACAAGGCAACTTTCGTTGAATCAAGGCTCATGTATTTTACTATGTTGCCAGGAAACGTGGGTTCAGGGACGGGTACGGGTACGGGGACGGCGACGGGAACGTCATTTTTTGAAACAGGGTGTATGGGTTCGTTGGGGGTATATTATAATTTATATATATATATATAAATATTATATTTTATAAATTATAATATAAGTGAATTTGTATATTTTTCAGCTTTAAACAAGTAAACTAAAATACTTATGATTTTAAACTTTAAATATTTAAACATGCACATCATTGATCATTCAACATTCACAATGAAATTTCAAAATTTCTAGTTTTATATCAAGTGCAAATTGGAGTTTACATATTAATAAGAATCATGATATATGTCCATTGTCATTCTACATTCAAAATTTGCCTTAAGGCATCTCCAAACAAAAACTAGGAAATTTTAAAATACTAAAATAAAAATAGCTAATAATGAACAATGGCTTCCTCAAGCCATGTCATCAACATCACTTAGATCTTCAGTTAGCATGCTCTCCAGGTAGGAATCACTCTCATCTTGAGGCTCTTTATCATCCATAGCAACTAGAGATAGCTCAATAAGGCCATCTGGTTGTATCTCCTTGTCCACACACATAGCATCATCTGTGTATTAGTCCCATCTCTTGAAAGGACCCTCCTTATAAACAAGGTCTTTTTGGGATATGAGACAAAGTGTGCTATGAATGTACACTAAGTTCTCTGCCTTCTTTGAGCCCAACCTATTTCTCTTTACTGAATGCATAAAGGCATAAGTACTCCAATTCCTCTCGAAAGATGCAAAACTAGCTACTTGGAATATTAGGGAAAGCCCATTAAATTAATTAAAAATTTAAAAATAAAAACTAAAATGAACTCCAAAGAACCCGATTTTGGGGTTCCAAGCACCCATCATCAGGGTTCTTCGTACCTGTCAAGACAAAAGAACCCAAATTTTTTTAATGGAGAACCCGGTTCTTCATAGAAGAACCCGGTTCTTATGGGTTCTTCTCAGAAGCACCCATACCAGAATCCAGTACTTGGGTTCGAGAACCCGGGACGGGTTCGAGAACCCCACCCCCGGGTTCGGGAACCCATGCAACATAGGTATTTTATACATGAGCTAGATTGTTTCGTAGTATTCAAAACCAACTAGTTCATTACCTGAAGGGGATGAATGGGTTGAAAAACAGGTTTAGGCTAATTCATGGGTTAGGATTTTCCATTAAGCATCTATAAACCGTCTGGTCCATTACAAGCTTGGTCGCGGACCCCAAGCGAGTTGTTTTTAGCTTTTCTGAGCAGTTTTGAGGGAAACTAGGGGCTATTTCCCTCCAAAAACAGCCCCTCCAAGCCTTTAAAACGATGCCTCCCCTCTCATTTGCCTCACACATCTCAACCCTAGCAATGTTGGCAATCAATGGTAATGTTAAATTCTTAAAGTTAAAGTCACATCCCCTCCTCTCGATCATCGAGACGGAAATCACGCTATATCTAAGTCTTGCTACGAACAGTACATCCTAAACCCGCATCACACATCGTGTCTCCATCCTGAATGGCACCACTCCCGATCCTCGGATCTCCTATTCACTCTTGTCACCCAAAACCATGTGCAACTTCGAGTCCCATTTAACTAGAGTCCCAAAAACCTCTTATGACCATGTCATATGCTTCGTCGCACCATTGTCCACGTACCATCCATCCTCATTTATAATACCCTATGAGAAATGAGAAATCATAGTAAAGTCCTGCTCTCCCAATATCCTAGAGAGATCATCTATCTCAACTGAAGTGGCAACACCAGCGACCTGCTTGCCTTTCCTCTTCATCGAACATCTCGAAGAATAATGACCCATCTTGCCACAATTGAAACACTTGACTTTACTCAAGTCCTTCTTTTGCTTACCCTTCATTCGTGCTACAAGTGCCACGTCATCACTGAAAGACTTCTTCTTTGGATGAAGATCCTCATCTCGCAACTCTTCCTGAATGAAATCATCCCACCGCCTATCCTATTCTGGCATCTTCTCCCTGGCAATGATCCCTTTGATGAAGGGCTTCCATTCCTTGGTGAACACTTTCAAGGCGATCCTTACCATATCTCCATCTAAGATAGTCACACCGATGGTAGCAATCTCATCTTTGACCTGAGACAATTTCGTCAGATACAAGGTCACACTTTCACCCTTTATCAACTTGGTGGACTTCAACTTATCCTCCAATACCAATACCCTGTTCTCGTTCTTATTTTGGAACAAATTCTAAAGAGCCATCCACATCTCATGTGCATTGTTCTTCCCAGATAAATGAGGTATTAGGGCATCCTTCACACCATCTAGCATGATCAATCTCGCCCTCGCATCCAAATCATCCCATATTTCCAGCTCCTTAGGGTCAGTTGGCTTCTTGATCTCTTTCTCAGCAAAATCCCAGATCCTCTTGACGTCCAAGACCAACTTGTTCCTTTCCTTCCAAGAAGTATGGTTAGACAACCCTTTAAACCTGTCCTCATACCAGAGACCTGGCTGCAACTTTGACATTATAGTGAGCCCTTCACTTACAATGTGACCAACTCCCTCTCACGCTCTACTTTGTTGCACACAACTCTGATTTACTTACTTCCAAAGTAGCTCAAACACGCTCTGATACCATGTTGAATTTCCAAGACCTTGGACTAGGTTAGAGTCTTAAAATCACTGACACCACCAAACCAAGAATCTCAACCATAAACTACTTTGCATAGCGGAAATATAAAGCAGTAAATCACACTTGCACAAATATACACAATTTTTAACAAAATTGTACAATAATGTACAACCCCAATCTTCGTTATATTAAACCAAATCTGAATAATACGTCAGTCTATGCTATACAAGATATAATGACAAACTATCTTGTCCTATCGGTCCTTCGCTTCCGTATTGCTCACTAGTAGTGCCTTAGTCCATCAAGGCCACTACACATTGAGACTCCACGAGGGTTGCCACCTAACAGTGTTGCATATCACTTCAGCTACATGTACACGGGCTCACACATCGGCTCTCTGCATAGGCCTAATTCTCGAGCTCCAATATTCCTTCTAGGAGCCTCTTTCGTCCATCAAAGAGCTACTCATTAGACTGCAAACTTCACCCAATCACACACCGAACAACGTCCTTCATGTATGTTGCTCTAGCGCTACTTTGGATAGCCAACACACTGCCCTACAATTAGATCAATGGCGCCCAATCAAATCAATGTGGAATCTGCACCAATGAAGATAAATGATCAGCCAATCTCGCCTCCAAATTGACACCCACAGGCTGCTTCAATGATCCAAATCCGATCACCAAGCTGTGACCCAACACATACCAAAACATTTTTGTTGTGAGTCCTGTAATGCTGCAATTTCTGGGACTGGTTAGGGCACCAACCAAAATCCCCAACCACCCAATAAACAAGCCCAGAAATTGCTCCTCTTATTGTGGTTCCACCTCCAAGTGTTGTTGCTCCTTCGTGTTGCTCTCCTAGCATAGTTACAGCCCTAAACATGGGATTGTCTCCCTAAGAGGATTGTGGCACCCTTCAGCAGTCCAATCTAGGGCTACGCCAACCTCTTGGGAGGACTATCCACCCTCCACAACAACTCTAAACTCCCACGCTTCTCCTCCTATGGTTGCACACTCCGCAAACAAGGTTGTGGCCCTTCAAAACAGACCTTTTGATGGCCCTGTGTTGCCCTTAAGATAGCCCGCACCCACACACAATAACCTGGACTCCTTTAAAAGATTTCAAACCCCTATTCAATTGTGAATAGTCCTCTTCCTCCTCGTTGTATTGGCCTTCCAGCTATGTCCTCAAATCAGAGTTATTCTTGTTCCGTTCTTAGGTATGTATTGCCCAAGTGGATGCTAAAACAACATGTCTTCACCCTTTATTTATATCCATTAAAGGGGCTCCACGAATTGATGAAGAGACTCATCTATTGGACAAATTTTACATCAAGCCTACACGACTTGAAAGCCAATAATTACTTGTCAACTTCAAAAATTCATTTCTCCACTTCTATAACTCGGAATTCGACGATTCTTGAAGCATTGGATTCTCCTTTACGCCCTCTATCGTCTCATACCATCACATGTAGAAATGTACTCCCGAAAATGCCCCAAACATGATTGCGTGAAAACCCCATCCAAAGCCCACAACTGACCCTTGTGGCGCTTTTCCCTCCAAACCCTAAACCCTAGGGCTTCGAGTACCTCCCAAGCTACACAAACCAACACTCCCTCTTAGCGAGGGAGATACTTCCAAGACTATGAAGTATCTCGTCATCATCATCACTACTCGCAACAATTGCCCAACTCTTGGCACTCACAATCATAGCAATCCCTGTACGGTGAACTACGCGCCCTTCTCGGAAGTGTCGTTGTCATTGGAAGCATCTTGTTTCTTCTTCTTATCCTGTCCTCCACTCTCTCCATGATTCCTTCTTGGCAGTTGTAGGAGCACCCTTACTCCCCACTGACCACGCGCTCTTCTTGGATTGCAAAGTCTCCCTCTGAACCTGTAAGCTCCCTCTCGAACTCGACTCCCTCTGAGTCTCTAGAACCTAGACCTTCTTCTCGGGAACCTGTACCTGCTCCTCTGAGGCCTGCACCTGCACCTGCTCCTCCTTCTCTTGAACCTACACCTACTCCACCTGTTTCTTTCCATGATCCACAAGCTTGCTCGTCAACCTATAAAGACCATTTTCTCTAAATCCAAGTACAATCACATTGGACTTAAAGCCTTCGGGCCTGAGTCTTGCCTTCCCATACTAGAACAAGACCTCAAACCCCTTCCTCTCAATGATCAAGATGGAAATCACGCTCCCGAAAATGCCCAAAACACGATTGGGTGAAAAAACCCATCCTTGGGTTTCAAACCCACAAGTGACCCTTGTGGCGCTTTGCCCTCCAAACCCTGAACCCTAGGGCTTGGAGTACCTCCCAAGCTACCCAAATCAATAGTTCCTAGACCAAAAAGCAAGTCTATCGTAACTTCAAAGTGGTTGTACAAGATCTAGCATGGATTCGATGGAAGCATGGACAAGTATAAAGCGATGTTCGTAGCTAGAGTTTTCTCCCAGAAAGAGGGATAACACTGTGATCATATATTTGCTCCCATGGTTCACTACACCAACATTAGATCGATTGTTTCCCTTGCTACTAGTCAAGGATGAACTCTTCACCAAACGAATGTAAAGACGACATTTCTTCATGGCATACTGCAGGAAGAAGTATATGTTAAGCAACCTCGGGTATTTGAAGTGAAGGACAAGAAGACTCACGTTTGCGGGTTGAAGAAAGTACTATATGGTTTGAAGCAAGCCACTAGAGACTGGTATGCCCGCATTGACAATTACCTGGTGAAGCATGGATTCACAAAAAGAAGTGTCGATCAGAACCTCTACTTCAAAGCGGCCCAAGGTATGACTTTGATTTTGGTTTTATATGTTGATGCCCAATTCTTGACAGGCAGTGAGCCTCTAATGCTCAAATGCAAGAGCGGTTTGGCCTCCAAGTTCGAAATGAAAGATCTTAGTTTTATGCATTACTTCCTGGGATTAGAGATGCGGCAAAGACCCAGTGAGGTTTTCCTTTCCCAAGGTAAATATGTTGTGAAGTTATTGGAAAGATTTGGAATGGTAGAATGCAAATCCTTGGACACACAGATGGAAATGAACTTCAAGAAGTTATGTGGAGATGTTGTTGGACTTGATTTGGTAAATCCCTCTGAATACTGACAATTGATGGGGGCATTGATATTCCTCATGAACACACATCCAAATATATGTTCCACCTCTAACTCTTGAGGTTCAAGTTGGGAAGATTAGCAGAAAATAGGATAACTCTAATCCTTACTTCACGGTAAATCATATCTTGCCTATTGTCTTAAATATAGGATAGTTGTGATCCTTACCTTCCATGGTAAGTAATATCCTGTCTATTGTCCTTGGATAGAGCGTGGTAGCTTGACCTCCCCTATCATGCCAAATTCTTCTTTTAGATTCGAGAGTGTTCAACGAAGATAAGCAAAGACGACATTTCACTTGATCATATTGAAACATTCGAGATGGGACATGTATTGTAGTCATAAATTTCTCCCTAGCTGAGAGGGAGTGTTAATTTGGCAGGTCAGGGATAATTCCCTCATTTGGACAGCCTTCCTCATTCAGAGAAGACCCAAATTGCCCTTGGAAGAATTTAATTAGGTCAAAGGAAAAAAAAAAAATTTAAGTAAAAACCCACATGCACAAAAGTCCAGGTCAGCCTAAAAGTCAATTTAGCCCTCCTCCATTGCATATACTTACAAGTCAAGGCACATCACTTTGGATCATCGCATCAAAACATCTCTCTTCTCTCCACTAGTTTGTACATTTGAAATATTAGTTTCTCTTCACACATGCGAAGGAGGAGTCACTCTTTTCTGTTGACCAAATTTTGACTTCTGTTTGGGATGGTTTCACATGTGTTGACCAAGAAGATTTTGATTTTCTTTGACCTGTTTTGGACCTGTTCTTGAAGGCTAAGTTGACTAGCACAGAGATCAAGAATTTTTGGGCAGCTTTGATCTTCGCTGGCCGCAACCTTTGACCACAGGGATGTTTTGAAGTTTGACTGCAAGGTTTCTCTCTTTTGACCAAATTTTGTTGACTATTTTGGTGAGGTTTGACCGATCTTCGAAGGCCAAACTTAATGTTTCTTTGACCGAGCTGATTGAAGTACTTTGACCGTCGACTTGTGGATTGGTTAGGGCACATTTCACTGTTGTTGACTTTGGCAAAATTGTCAACTTTGACTTTGACCAAATTTGACTTGGGAGAAATTTAACGATTGGCTCATCATTTGATATTGGTTGGTTGACTTTGTTGGATAGTTGAAGGATTGACTTTGACTCTTGATTGATGAATTAGATTATTGTATCTCTCTTTGATGAACATTTAATGACAATATAATAAGAAGAAGAATTTGAAAGGGTTTTCCTCATTGTGGGTTTTTACATGGTCTTTGACCAAATCCTTGTGTCTCTTATTGCTCTTGATTGTCTTCTATTATCATTGCATTTATTGTTCTATCTACAATTGCCATTTGTTATCGGAAAGATTAAGTTGATTTGAAAGTGATTGCTAATTGAAGATAAGATTGGGCTAAACTGATTGTATCATCATAGAACAGTGGAAAATTAACATAGATATCAATCAAAATCCAGCAAACTTAATGGTTTTCAAGATTTCTAGATTTAGGTGATTGTAATGTTTCCAATTGATTTTGTCATGCATGAGGGTATGAGATTGCCATTTGATCAAAATCATGAAGCCCTTTAAGTACCTTGATGTTGGTGGCATTGATTATTGAACTTCGTTGATGTTGGTGGTATTGCTTGTTGAGCTCCTCCACCATGGCCTTAACAAAAATGTACCCTTCACTCAAAGGAAAATAATTGGTTAGGCATGCTAAGCTTGTTCTATCATATTAAAAGGTTGAGGAGATGAACCCTTCACTCAAACCAAAATCATTGGTTATGCATGTTAAATGTTGTGAACATCAGCATCGAGATAAAATCGGCAAGGGTCCGAAAACCAAAAAATCGTAAAAATCGAGCAAATATCGGTAAAAATCGGCAAACATCGGCAACATTAAGATACCATACAAATATCTTTAAAAATCGGCAACCATCGACTAAGCTAAAAAAACACGATTTCAAGATAAAATCGAGAGTCGAGATGTTCGCAACGCTGCCGTTAAACTTTTTCAATTTCTACCATATTATAAGGTTGAGCAATCCAAGTTTGAAAACTTTGAGCTAGATGATGTTTATGTAGCTGTTGTTGATGATCACATTTCTAGTAGTGTTAAATCAATTATGAGTTTCATGAGTGGTCATGTTGATTCGTGATTTGTAGTTTTGATGTCTAGTTTTGTTGCTACTACAAATGCAACTACTGAAGTTGCAGAGGAATCTAAGGAGTCCTTAGACTCTAAGCCTGATGATGGTTATGTAGCTCATGTTGATGATCCCATGTGTAGTAGTGGCGATCAATTTGATCATGATGAGGAGTGATCATGTTCATCATTGACATATAGACTCGTTGTAGGCCAATGGCCCTGTTGACCACAAATGTGTCAACCACCCTAGGAAGCAGAGTACATGTTAGTAGATAAAATATTTCAAAGTCATCATCATCATGTAGCGTCCAAATTGTCATTGTAGTTCCAAATTTTGCAGCTTTGTGGGCCTTTATTGTAAAAATGATTCTAGTATGACTATAAAGCCATGTAAAAAACATCTAGGTAAGCCTTTGATTCTTAGCAAAGAGTTTCACTCTAGGGAGTTTTTTACCCTTCGCCAATTATTTGTGTTTTCTAACCCAAATAATTGGCAGAGTTTTTCTCCCACACATACCCCAAAGGTAGAGTGGGGCTCAATGGTAAGGTCTTAGTTGTAGTTACCGAGTCTCTGTAAATTCTCATACTAGATCATTTGTCATGTGTCACAAAATTTGGTTGTCTAGAGGTCATGTTTTAACTATAAGATTTCCCCTTCTATATGGGATGTCCATGTAATATTTGATGTAAAAAGTGTTCTCTAGGAATATTTTAGGTGGATGATCATAAATTGACCTTATCACCTAAGTATTTTTTAGACCCACTTTGAGGGTGAAAATATATTTAATCCCCTTTAGAGTCATTTAATACATTTTCTGGAAAAAAATGGAAAAAATATTAAGCCAGACATTATTCAAAAATAAAATGAGAGAAAATTAAATTCTCTCCAAGTGGAAAAATTATAAAAATTAATGAAATCCTTTTTCAAAGAAGGAATCAAGTCGAAAGTAAGAAAGGACTTATTTCCAAGGCAGAAAATCCCACTCAAAAATTCATTGGGCCAAAAAAAATACTTTCTCGAGCAAATTGAATTTTTTCGTCTAGGTGGTTATTTTAAATGAGGGAATTTCAAGAATTTTGTATTTGAAGATTCTCCACAGTTCCAAAACCACCTAGAAGTCCAAGATTGGTCCATCAAGCACATTCATCAAAACGAATTTTTATGGAGATCTGTGCACTAGTTATCAAGGGATCGAATTATTTTGACAGATATCAAGAGATGGATCAAGGGGTTTCCAATTGGAGGGGTCTTATCCTCTCATTTTCTATATAAGGAAGTTATTTTGCTCCTCATTGTATCGATGTATCATCAAAAAATCATTATCAAGCTCTAAGTCAAGCTCTTTTGCTGTATCATTTTTCTGGAATAATAAAGAAGCCTTTGGGGCTTATTCAAGGTGTTGTTCCTCTTCTACTTCTTGCGGTAATGTTATTATGGAGCATGTTCTTGATGCTCTACTGAATCATATTTTATAAGTTATTATTTCATTAGCTAGTGGTTGGATTAACTATTTGCACAGGTACCTTGCATTAGTTACTAGGGTTTAGAGAAGCATGCTAACTTGATTGATCTCGCAGGTATCTCTAGATCTTGAGGGTTATTGTGTCTATCTAGCCTCTATTGATCTAATAACTTGATTCTAAGTGTGTAGAGACTTCATGGTATTCAAATCTTGGGCGTGAGGGGAAGCCTTTGGTTGGAACATTCAACTCCAAGACAAGAAGTTTAAGAGCCCATTGTGTTAAATCCAAAGGCTTATCTAACATTAGGTTTTGTGGAGATCTTAGCCATTGCTCAATTATATATATATATATAATATATATATAATATATTATATATATATTTATATTAGATATATATATATTTCATTTGTCTCTATCTTATTTGGGTATTAATGAATAGATTTGCTAATTACAGCTATAAATTATTGTAAATTTTGTAGTAAATTATGTAGTAATTACTCTAACCCTTTTATAATTGTAATGACCCATTTCGATTCTTAAGCAAAAGGGTATTAGCATGTTTTTATACGATGTATGCATATGATAGATACATATGCATACATTGCATATCTTGCACTAGTATACTTATTAAATAATTATTCAAATACCTAAATTACTTAAGAAGGGAAGTATTACCTAAAAATTTGACACTCCCAAAAGACACATATTAAATATTTCATGATTATAAAGTTATTAAGTAAAATTAACATTTTCAATCCCCTTAATGTAAATATGTACAGATATTTATTTTTAAGTATTCATTTTATATATATCAAGCATTTGACATTTATTCATTTATTCTAAAAATTATAAATTAAAGTTATGCATTAAGATTCATTTGTTAAATGTTATAATTCTAGTAAAATAAATTAAAACTTAAAACTCATCATCCTCTTTATATTAGTGTACAATACCTTGAGGCAACATGTCACAAATGACTAGTGAATAAAAATTGGATAAGGGCAGTGGAAGAAGGCGGTGATCCCCTGAGAACAAGTATTTATCCAACCACACAAAGATAGAAAGGGGTGCAAAAGAAATGAGTGAAAGAATTATAGAGGAGGAAAATAAAAGAAAAGAGGAAATTCCATGCCACTGATTAGAAAGAAGTCTGAGCTCAGTTGTTCTTGAAATTTTGGGCACAAGGACCAGAGTACCTCGAATTCGAAGTACTTTGAAGTTGGGTATTGAAGGTGTGCCCAGTTTCGTAGGGAGGTTTCGGTCGTTTTGGTAACGTAGCGAGAGCAAGAGTCACAACAGAAGAAATACTAAGCCATAGAACACCAGAGCAACTGCCAAAAACACCATCAGACAAAATTCCAAGTATTATCAAATGAATAATTAGATTTCGAATTCTCTGTTTAATCTGAAAACCAATTTTGTTAAATTCTACTAATAGAAAATTAGGGCTCTTTCTGGGTAGCAATTCCATTAAATTTTTTAAATTGGGTACCTTTCATATATTTCTTCCTTTGTATATATAGCCATTAGGGGTTTGAATTTGATCTTTCTTGTAGGTCTGAAGAGGACAGCTAGGGTTTTTCTCCTTGAATTCGTTTTGCAGGAGGATCTAATCAAGATCAAGAAGAAGATCGATTTATTGAGGGTTCTAGCCCTCACCTAGCCTAGACAACTATGGTTTTAGGGCACAACGTCAATTTTTTTACGGCTACGTAGCTTCTCTTCAAGGTTGCAAGGGTTTGAGGCCATTCTAGGTCTTCCAAAGGGTTTCATCCATCATTTTCAGGCCTCTTTGCATCAACGAAAATTTGTCCAAGGAAGCCGCTTGGGTTTAAGCCCTTGTTCCCACTTCAAAATTCAATTTTTTGTCAAGGGTTTGAAATTAAAAAATTTGCAAATAACTTTTGTGTTATTTCTCCTATTTTATCATCAAAAATCTAACTTGGATTTCATATTGTAGGCATATAGACTAATTTTGGGCCCAAGATCTAATTGTAAGGCTTGTTGTGGCTAGCCGCTAGCATTTTTTGCCATTTTAGGCATGGCCGCAAACCTTTTTAGTCTTATTTTCCCTAGTCGCGGGTGTATTAGGGTCTCTTATAGTTTGCATATGATTAAAGGGCTGATCCACGTGGTTTTGCAGGCCTAAATCCATCATTTGCAAGGGTTATGTTACTTAGTTTTGGGCTTGTAACTAGCCATTCGGATCTGATCACTTGGAGGCTATTTTGAGGGCTAGTCGCAAGGCCTAGAGGCCTCATCTAGCATAGCCACAAGGTTATTCAAGCTCTGCTCCTAGCCTCATTTGTTTCAAGGAATAACAATTGTGTTTGCAAGGGTATTGCTCTAGAGTTGTAAGGATTTTATCACTAGTTTGTGGCTAGGGCTTTGCCCTTTGACATTTCATTGTGACATACAATCTTTTGAAGGTAAGTCATAGGCCTAGAGGCCTTCTTCCTCCAAGTTGTGAGCCTCTAGAGGACCGCACACAATTTAGACATAAAACATATATAAGATAGGGGTCCTGACATTAAAATTTGAAGATTTAAGGCTTGGAAAATACAGATTATTCATCACATAAAATTCATAATTTTTCTAGCCTCGTTTACTTGCTTGGCTGTGAGTTTTGTGGACTGGTTCATCAAGGTCGTGAGGTTTTCTAAGGTCTGGTGCAAGTAGTTTATCACTGAAGTACATTGCTTATTGGCTTGTGCATTCATCTTTGGCATTTGGTGGCTTGAGGAGTAATAGAATTGCTTGTCTTTGTGATCTCTTCAAGGTATTGAGAGGAACCCCCATCTTCTTTTCTTCTTCTAGTCTAGATACTAACTCTCTTTGATCTCATTTGTTCAGATTAGAACTTCATTGCATTAGTTAGAACTAGTCTTTGAATTGCATTTCATCATTAAATCATTGTTAGCAATCTCATCTGTCATTGGTTACTTATGTTTGTATCGTTGAAAATTCCGCATGTTTCTATTATCATATCATTTAAGCAAAAATCACCCTAAGAAACATTATAACTAAGGCATTTGAAATTGTTGTTAATTGTTTCATTGAGTAATCCTAAAGTGCTTCATTGGCTCATTATTGAAAACTTATAATCTTGTGCTCTAAGTGATATTCATAACCTTGGTTATAAGTGATTTTTCTTACATTGAATCATATTGCCATAATTGTATCTCATTGAAGCAATCATATCATTTGCACTATCATTCTAGATTAGTGTTGCATCATTAAAATTTACCTCCAAGCATAAGTTTGGTTAATAGAGAGATAGGACCACCTTCTTCATACCAACTTGAGAAGCTTGACCCTTACTCAATGGTTAAAATAGGTGACCTTGCTCTCTTGTGGGCAATCCCTTGTAAGAACGAAGGCACCTGGGTCATTAGAACTCCTGGAGAGGTATCGTTAATGAAGCCTTAGCCTCCTTCCACAGGACTTCTTTCTACAACCTTGTTTAAGACTTGCTTCAAAACAATTGATGAGAAGGCCTTCACCCTTAGGATAGGAATCTAATTAAAATTAACCAAGAGCTTGTATCTCACATTTGATAGGCTTTGCATTCATCATCATTGGTCATTATAACTGCAATTGTGAGTTTAATCTATAATTGCAAGTTTTACATCATTCAACTTGTCTTTTCAAGCGTATTGTCTATTGAATGTCATCTTAACTTGAAAGAACAAGCATATTTCCCTTGCAATTGTCCTTTAAAGTTTATCGCTAATATTTTCAATTATCTTGATTTGGTGCTAACATCTTCTTGTAGAATTTCTTATCTTGTAGCTTGAAATATCATTTTTTATTGTGCAAGTATCTTATATTTCATTGAGAATTGTTATCAAGGCACTAATCTCTCATTGTTTAATATTAAGTGTCATATCAATTGAATCTCTATTGCTCAATAACTTAGCTTGCCATATAATCTTAAATCAAGTTACTAAGAAAGTGATTGCCTTGCCCATAGATCTCCTAGACTTGTTGGTTTCAACAAGTTTTCCCATAGTTTTCCACCTTTTCGGGGACTACCCCACTTAGCTTACCTGGGAGAGAGCCTACATGGAGAGAGTAGGGATCAAAGTGACAACTCCTATTTTGAGTGTTCCGCCCTAAAATTATACCTTGTGGGGTTGGAAACTTTTCCCACACTTAGGTGTACACTTCAAGTGTACAATAGGCCCCATAGCTTTAGCATTGTTTTTGGACTCTACGGGCCATTTAGAGCCTAATTAATTATGTATTTTGTTGTTGATATGTATTTCACTCGGTGCCATTTTGATATATTCACCTTTACATGGTATATAGATGAGCAAACTTTGTATACTTTGTTCCTATTAGTTTGGAATGATGGTTTTAAATCTTTAAAATAGTGTTTTTCATTAAAATATAATTGTTTCATGTTTTTTTAAAGACAGGTTCATTGAGATCTGACCAGTACGATTTTTCCAGTTTCAGTTCGAAAACCGGTTTCATAGGTGGACTAGTCCGATCATCGGTTCCGGTTTTGAATACTATAGTTTGTCTATGTTAACTTTCCTAACCCCACTAAATGACAATATTTCCTAGCAAATTTCTTTGCTGGATTTTAATTTACTTCTACAGCTTGCTAAATAAAATGTACTACTGGGATTTTAACTGGTAAATTTAATTTCTAGAGGAAGCAAAATAAAGAGCCAATTTATTGCACAAATACAAATACAAATTTGTCCCTTCCAAATTCAGCTTTTCATTCAAATAACTTCCATGTTTACAAGGGCGTTCCCAATCTAGGAAAATCTGCTCACTGAGAAAATACAAGCTACAGCTATATTTGTTAGTTTTTCATAGCAACAAACAGGTGTTTTAAACACGAGATCTCCAAAACCCAAACAAGGTTTCGTGAGATAAGACTCAAAAGCACCTAATTAAATTAATTAACAAATAATTTAATTATTTCTTAAGTCTAACTTAGGGAAGCTGGTTAATTAAAGTTAATTAATTAAGGTAGTTTGATTTTCTCTAGAAACTTTTATTGATGGAGTCAAAATGACCTAACCCATTGATCGGGATTAGATCTTGGTTGTTGGTTGTCCAACAAAAGATTATAAGAACAAGTCTAGGGCTTGGAGAATAGGCATCAGAGAAGATCAATTGTATTGTGAGTAGTTTGGCTTACCCGATTTGCAACGTTTAGCAAGGGCATAGTTGAAGCTAGGGAAGAGACAATAGTGGGGTTTGCAGCAGTTAGAATTTCTCGAAAAAAATCCTAGGTGATTTTCTCGTGGTCCAGGGTCAGGACTGTGAAAATTCCATAAACCGGAATCCCTACTGTAGCAACTGATTAAACTTCTCCTATTTGTTAATTACTGAAACAAATTATTTACTGCTTCCTACAGCAAATATCGAAGTTAATACACTGCAGCCTACACCAATTAGATAATATGCCCAAAACAAGAACAGAACAATATAGAAAGATACAACATAAGTGACACAGTATTTTTTGGACAAATGTCCCCAGAAAAACCCAATGAGGGAAAAAATCGGTGCATTAGATCTGAGGGTTTTATTATTATGCAGTAGTTTTTTGAATACAACTTTGGATGCCCTCCTGGCAATCCAGTTACAGAGAAATAAACTGGCAGAAGAGATTTGTGAGATTATCTCACTCTAGCTGGCAAGTTCTGTTTGATCCGGCAGCTAAACCAACGTGTCCCGGCCTATTTCTACGTTGCCTCTGCGTGGGCCCAGCATCAGCCTCTAGGGCTCTGCATCAGCTCAACTGGGAACTGATTTGCCTTCTAGAGCAATTTCCAGCCCTCCCGACTCAGAAATGTCATCTCCCTCAACAAATTTGGACTTTTGCTTGAAGAATTGCGCTAATTCTGCGTGAGCCCTTCTGGCTCAACGTCAACCTCTGTGTGAGCTCGGCTCCCTCCTTCTGGTGTCTCTTTGCCTCTCTGTTGTGTATCCTAGGCTCTAGAGAAGATACTCCAACCCAACTATCCCTGTTCCTCACTACACAAGCTCACTATCAATATTCTCCCGGCAGTTGCTCTGCTTCAGAAAATCAAACTTTTGAACTCACTATGTGTGTCTTCCAAATGACCCTCAAGCCTCCTTAAATAATCTTCTCGTTGATATTCAACGACCTAGATTAGAAGTTAATCAATGGCTAAGATCAATACCCACAGTTAGATTAATACCCATTAATTATTTTAATTTCAGATGTTTCGACTTAGGGTCCCATTAAAAATAATTAATTATTTTAATAAAACTATTTGTGGGTGGAATTTCCCAAAACACTTTCTGGGTTCTTTGGAATACATGTGCCTAAGCCTCCCTGCAAAATTTGAGACTGAGCACTTCCGATGCTACCAGAAATCAACACTCCCTCTTAGCGAGGAATGTGCTCTAGCAATGCAACCCACTGAAGCCTCACTCTGTTCTGTAACATCTTCTACGTTGTTGATGTGTGACATGTTGCCCACCAACCACTGCGCAAATGCTGCATCCATACTATTGTTGACCCTGCCATTGTCAACACTGCATATGTACTGCAACTCCCTCTGAGTATCTGCACCTGTGTTGATGCTGGCACTGCCACTGCCAACTGCCTCTGCATTGCAAAGTGTTGTTGCTACTGCATCGGCAACAGAAAGACATCCCAAATTACTAAACTAACTATGATCAGTATGATACCATGTGAATGTTGGAGCCTGACTGCTGCTAGTCTCTGCACTGACCCTCTCAAGCTTTTGCGTCGTTGCTGACCTCTGCTTTGTGCCATTTGCACTACTACCAACTCTACTCTGCCCTGCTCAGTCTTTCGCACTCCTGGCCACTGCAATTGTCTCTCTGACACTCCTCCACACCATCTGACACTAGTCCATCCTGCTACTTCTGATCTAGGCTCTCGTAGCAAGGAATTGATCCGAGAGGTGGACTCCTCAAGGATCCTGCCCATCTGTGGCTCTTTTGAACTACAACTCCAAATCAGCCCACCTCCCTCCTAGAGGTATTTCGGCTGTCATGGCGAACTCCTCCTCCTCGACCCATCTCACCACACCTGAAGAACTTTATCTCAATGTTCCACCAAGACTCCG
>APFE030711872.1:24962-99568 GCA_000404065.3 Pinus taeda
TTCAATAATGAAAGCGTAAAAATATTAAATAGACAATTGAAATTCGAATCATTGATCCATCCTCATCATTCATTTTGATACATACATCATTCATATGACATACTCAAGTGACAAGTCTCATTATTGAATTAATTATTATTCATACATACCATGAGATTCGAAAACAAAAATAAAAATCAATAATAAAATATTCAAATACATTGATCGATATCATTCATCATTCAATGGTTCATCATTCTACAATCTACATTGATTTAAAAACTAAATTCATCATTCATCATTCTAGAATCTAAATTGAAAGCAAAACATACTAGTATATGCTATATTTTCAAAGTTTGAACACTAAATTTATATAACTCAAAGTTTCAAAGTCCAAACTCAAAAATAGTTGAGAGTGAAGAGTCAAGTCATCAATATCTAGTGTCGCAACTCAAAAATGAAAAATGGATAGTGAGCACTGAAAATAAAATGATAAATCAACATCAAGGACTCAATCTCAATGATTGGTCCTCTACTTTGGGTTGAAATGAAATGAGCTTTTAACTTTAAGTTTTGCCTTTCATGACTTTTAAGTTTTAGTTATTTAGTTTTAATTTTAGTTTAAAAAAAAAAAAATTTAATGGTTTTGATTTTTGAATTTTTGATTTTTAATTTTTAATTTTTAAGTCTTATTAGACAAATTTAAAGGGGGACGCCCAGGCGCACCCTTTTTGGGGAGTTTAGACTCCCACACTGAAGGGGGACGCCCAGAAGCAACCTTTTTGGGGAGTCTTGGGGAGTCTAGACTCCCACACTGGGGAAACGCACCCCCTTGCGTCTCCCCAAGACTCCCCAAAAAGGGTGCGTGGGGAAACGCAACCCAAGAGACTCCCCGTCCCGGTTGCGTGGGGTGCGAGGGGTGCGCGCACCCGACCCTGGGGGACGCGTCCCCGTGGAACACTGCTTTATCTTCGAGACGTCCTTCTTCCGCCTCTGCTACTCCTGCTGCACCTTCAATGCAAGGGTTGCATTCTCCTCCTCCTCCTTGGGCTTCGACCCACTATTGTTGCTCTTGTCAAGCTTACACTTGACCAAGTCTCTCCTCAGCTCCTCTTGCTTGAGAGTTGCCCACATCTCATTCCAATTCGCAGAGTTTCCCTAGCCAGGATACTATGGACAAAGACTTGCCACTCATCTGAGATAGAATTGAGGGCCAGTTTATCCCACAGGACTAGGGTTGAGGATTAGCCCCCGTAGTTAACGTAAAGGAACAATACTACAGTCAAAACCCTTCCTCCTTCCAAGTTACCCAATAATCCATGGACCATTACCCAAGTGTGCCCGAGAAAAACAAGCATAAGCACCCAATTACATAATGAAAGATCATACCTTCAGGATTGGATTGCCCATCTTCAAACATACGATATCGACAGATGGGCAAGGAGACATATGACTAGCTCAGGGAGCAGAGACATCTGGCACAACATTGGCTACGCTGGTGGTTGTCGGTTGTTGGCTGAGGACATATCTGGGAGAAATATTATCCTATGGGGTCACCCACATGTGAAGGGTAATAAGGCCAATTTGAACTTTTCACTATTTTGCCCACAACATAGTAATAAAAATTATTTTGAATATATTTACCAAATTGTTTGCCCAACAATGGTCACATCATATAATAATGAGAGAGTGCCATGTCAACTTGAATATATCAATAATATATTTTCTTCATCCAATTTGAATTCTCTTTTTGGGGCAAGATGGTTTCTCCTTGGGGTTATTAGACTTGTCCTTAGGGCAATTGGATTTTCTGTGGGGAAATTCATCCCAAAGTTGCCCAAATTTCAACACTCCCTCCCAACTAGGGAGAAATTTCCCACTGCACCATGTGACTTATCTTGGACGTACTTGTCTCGACATAAGTGGACCACATCTCGTCTCATCTCTTCTCATAGAAGAAGAATAATCCACAACTGACAGTAGGGGAGATCAATTTACCACAAGGGTAAAGATCCTCCAAACCCTACTCATCTCCAAGTCAAGCTCCATCATCTCATCTTAGTTGAACAATGATGTCTCAATCTACAGAAGAAGAATCATCATAGGGGAGATCAATTTACCTATAGGGTAAAGATCCTCCAAACCCTATATCTAATGACAATAGGGGAGATTGTTTTATCAATCCTTGGTAAAGATCCTCCAAACCCTATGTCTATCGTCTAATTCTCATCAACCATATGGGACATCGATTTACCACAAGTGGTAAAGATCCTCCAAATTCTATGTCATATCCAAGATGATCCTCAGTGATCAAGTGGTTGAACACCACTCATCCCGAATGTTATGAACATAAATTATATAAAAATAGATAATAAATAATAATATAAATATAATAATAAGTAATTAATGAATGGTTAGTTAGTAATGAAAAGGCATGTCTTAGAGACATGACCATTCATGGAAAGGCACGTCCCTTGGGTATATAAGCAGGGCCTCATTTTCAATTATACTCATCCTCCATCAATTCTTTATACAATATAAAATTTACAATTACTATCATACGATGGAAGTATTTTATGTATTTTCGTTGTGTATACGACTTTTGGTTGTTGTCGTCTGGTAGCCACCCAACAACTCATCATCGACCGCGACTACGCCCATCTATACCACATGATGTGTAGTACAGTTGTCGTCTGGTAGCCACCCAACAACTCACAGTCAACGCAACTACACTCGTCTCTAACCCAGTTGCAGTCTTTCAACAACCGCAACCCATCACACAACAGTTATTGACTCGACCCATGTTTATCTTCCTGACTAGAACTATCGCATAACTACATCTCCATTGTCACCACTTCCGTCAACACATCCTAACACGGCTACAACCTCTGTTATCGCCCTCATTATCGCTCGTGCCTACATCAAGCCATACCCCCGACCTCCGCTGCCACTAACTCATGTGCTGGCGTTTCGTTGTGTCTGTCCTTATCCACATACCTCCATTTCGCTATGTTTGCCCGCGTAACTAGTGCGTCGACTCTGCTGCCACCGTTTACCTTTCGCCTTTCCGACAAGCTTAAATGCAGCAGTTCCTCCATCAAGCACCATGCCTGAATGTCAAACGGTGACATCGGTTGGGAAGTCGTAACCCACCATTCATGTCTGCCTAAGAAAAAATCATCACATTTTTTTTCTATTGGTTAAAAACTATATAACATAGTTTGATAAATTTATTAATATATAATTTTAATATAGTTTATATATTATATATTTATTTAAGAAAAAAAAAGTTCAAGGTTATTTAAAAAAAAAAACAAAAGGAGAGAGGATAATAATTATTATCCGAAGCTAGGAAGGGGTTACCTTTAAACCCTAAGCTTAGCGACAAACACAAATGAAATTTCATCACTGAAGAAAGATAGAGTCTAATTTGAAGATGAACAAAGAAACTATGGATTCCATACACAACTCTACATTTTAGACCAGATGTCCATTTTGTGGAGCAGTAGATCAGTGTTTTTCGATTTTTAAAAACTGCACAATATCTTGTCCCAAATGTCAAAGATTGTTTACTTTAGAAGAATATCAAGATAGCGCCCAGACACGTTAAAAAATTAAAAGAAGAAATTGCAAAACTTCAAAAAAAGAATGAAGCAATAGAAAAGAAATATAAAGATATCCAAGGTCAGTTTTATAAAAAATCAACAGAAAGCAATGAAGAAATTTGGCATCCAAGGAACTACAATGAGAAACTTCTTGCATAAGTCAATAAGTGTAAAACTAGGACGCACAAGTTAGCACAAGAAAAAAAAAAAAAGTTGACAAAAAATTCAACAAAAGTCTATCAAAGAAAGAAGAGGAAAATTTATGCTTAAAAGACCTTAACAAAAAATTATTAGAACAAATCAAGTGTTTGAAAGATGAGAAGCTACCAATCTTCGCGGCTGCAACCTTAGGATCATGCTTTTCATCCTTATCCTTTTGCTTCAAAGGACATTGGGATGCAAAGTGACCCATCTCGCCACATCTGAAACATTTCACCTTCAAAATGTCCTTCTTCCGCTTCTGCTTCTGTTGTCCCTTTGATGCTAGGGTTGTGTTCTCCTCCTCCTCCTTCGTTTTTGGCCCACGCCCACTGTTGCCATTGAGGTTGACCTTCACTAGGTCCCTCCTTAATTCCTCTTGTTGAAGAACCACCCACATCTCCTCCCATGAAGGTAGTCTTTCCCTGCCCAATATACTTTGGACAAAGACTTGCCATTCATCCGAGACTCCACTCAGGGCTATCCTCACCATCGCGGTTGACAGAGGAGTGGACTCCACTACAGCACGCTGGTCTCTAGTGTCCTGAAGACATTGAAGATAGAGGTTAACCCCTTCTCCTTTCTGCATCAAGGTCCGCTGCAACTTCTTCTCTATGTACATCTTCCATTGTTCAAAAGGACCTTCATACAGTGATAACAAGGCTTCCCACCTCTCTCAGGTTGTATCCTTGCCCTACAAGTGTGAGACCACATGATCTCGACCTCCATCGAGAATGAGCCTCTTCACCTTCCCCTGCTCGGCCTTGTACTTCTTCCTTTCATTGTTGTCAGCAGGAACAACCACATTACTCTTAACGTAGGCTTCGAGATCATACTCCTCCAGAACCGCTAAGATTTTGGTCACCCAACTGTCGAACTGACTCCTCTAGTCAATGCTCAGCAAGTGAGAAATTCGAACTTTCTGGCGAAAATGTTCTCTAAGGAGAAAATTCCCCTTCTACATGTCTTCTTTTTTTCTGGCAGATTTCTGTCCCCACAGAAACTGCGCCCTTCAAGCACTGTGCTGAGGCTCTGTGTCACTCCCTCTACCTTTGCAAACTCACAAACTGGAAATCGTACCTCTCTATCGACTTTCTCAGAGACAAATTTCCTCAGAATCTCTACTACCCAACAAGAACTACTCAATCCCTTCAAGGGGATTCGAATTGCTGCCAAGTGCAGCATTCGACCTCACTGCTCAGCGTTAGATATGCAAATTCTTGTTTCACAATCAATGCTCTTATACCATGTTAAAATTCCTAATCCTCAAGGAAACCTACTGCAGCAAATCTGAATCTACTTCACCTACTTCATTTTAATTACAATCATCAAGTTATTCTTCCGAATACTGAAGCAAATTACTTCTGCAGCCTACACTACTTTAAATATTTGATCTCATGAAACAAGGAAACTGAGCAAAGAACAAGATACATAGGACACAGTTATTTTTGGACAAAATAGTTCCCAAAAAAACCCAATGCACATAAACCGGTCCAGCAGCTCTGAGGGTTTATTATTATGCAAGAAAAATTATCAATACAAATCTAGGATGCTCAACTAGCAATCCTTTATAGAGAAAATACTGGACAAAAGACTGGTGAAATGATCTCACCCTGTCACTTGAGAAATAGTGGCCGATTCTCAGCTCTGGGAGGCTTTGCATCACCTACAAATGGCCTTTGTGTCAAATTGCGTCATCCTTGGCCGCTTCTATGTCACCTCTGTTGGGTATTACACTGCCTCTCTACTCTGGATCTTCTGCTAACTGAGAATTCGACTTTCTTGCCTCCAGTCTCACACCCTAGCTCCCAGTAACTGCAAATCGAATTCCCTCTATAGAATTTTGACCTCTCCTCACTAACTACGTCAGCACTGTGTAGGCCAGCGTCAGCCCTCCTCTTGACGTCTTTTGTTCTTTCTCTACCTTGTATTCTCCGAAAAGTCCTTCTCCCGGATTCTCACTACCCTTCAGCTACAACATCTCCCCAATCGATTTCCCTCCTAAGAACTTCTCACCCCAGAAAATCGATTTCCTCAATCTCCCTGTGTGTTTCTAAAGGAACACCAAGCCTCCTTCTTATAATTTTCTTGCTGAGACTTCAATGGCCAAGATTAATTCTCCAATCAACGGCTAAGATTAAAACATGACTTGATCTACCTTCTAGATCGTTCTCACCCATATTTTGATTAATACCCATTAATATTTTAATTTATCTAAGTTTAGACTTAGGAACCCCATTAAAAATATTAATCATTTTAATAAAATATAATCCGGGTGGAATTTCACCAAACGGTTTTGGGTTCTTTAGAACTCATGAGCATTAGCCTCTTCACCAATTTTCAAGGCTAGAGCACTTCTGATGCTACCAATAACTAACATTTGCTTCAAACACTAGGATTCTTTTAGGTCCCCAACATCTTCATCTTTTTCAATTTGTTTGATCACAAAATCCATCATAAGTGTGTTGCAATTTCTACGTTTAACCCATTAGAAATTCTTTCTCTACTATCTGGTTTATTTCTTCCTACTTGTTTAATTACTTAACAAGTTATTTACCATGTAAATACTGAAAATAAACACAAGTATAGTATCAACATCTATAGATCATCAACTGAAAGAAAACAAGCACACAAGTGACACCATTATTTTTGGACCAATGTCCCTGAAAAACCCTAATGCGTGAAAATCGGTGCAGCTATTCAAAGGGTTTTATTATTATGCAATTTTCAAAATTCAACTAGGGTGCCAGAAATGGCTCACCCAACAGAGAATGCCCTCGGCAGTAGTACCTCTCCTCGGAGACAAATATTTCGACTGATCAATCCCCAGATGAATGATCCCACAGCAACAATTGCAACTTCCATTGCTCTGCGTCACTCTAATAGGGATTGTGTCACCCTTCCGGACTCACCAGCACCTAGTCTGCCCCACGAAAATCTTCCCAGCACTGCCTCTTGGCCCTATGTTAGCTCTGCTAGCCTTTGCGCAACTACTGAAGCCTTTGCGTCAGCCCTCAGACCCTCTGCGTCACCCACGCTGGGCTTTCCTGGCTTTGCACAGCTCCCAGCTGCCTCTGCGTAGCACCCAGCTGCCTCTAGGTCAACCTCTCCAGGCTCTGTGTTGTCTCTTTGGTACTTACTATGCCTCTCTACAATGTATTCACTGCCCCTCGTTGTTGATCACTTATTCGATTTCTCTTAGCAAACCCCTCTCTAGAAAATCGAATGACTAATCACTCTAGCGTATTCTTAACTGACCCTCAAGCCTCCTCTTATACTTTTCTTGTTGGTCCATCAACAACCAAGATTAAATCTCTAATCAACGACTAAGATTAGATTTCGCTTGATCCATGACATTCAGAACCTTCTAACCCAGTTTTATATTAATACCCATTAATATTTTATTTTTCCTAAGTTTAGACTTAGGAACTCCATTAAAAATATTAATTATTTTAATATCTCCCAAACCGGTTAGAATCTGCCCAAACCATTTCTGGGTCTTGTAGATCTCATGCGCTTTAGCCTCTTCACCAATTTTCATGGCTAGAGCACATCCGATGCTACCCCAAATCAACACTCCCTCTTAGCGAGGACTGTGCTCTAGTAATACTCCACAATGAGCATCACCCTGATTATCCAGCATCGGTCCCTGTGTTGATGCTAGGCCTCCCCGCCCAACATCCCTTGCACTGTTGCATCCTGTACTGCTGCCCATGGCCCTGCCACTGTCACTGCTGCATCTATACGGCAACTCCCTCTACATTCGTGCTACTACTAGTCCATCCTCCCAGCGCTGCATCCCCTCTCATCATGTTGCATCATGTTGCCCATAGCACTACCACTGCTAATTGTTGCATTACAACTCAGTTACCGAGAAGTAAGTAACTAATCCACTCAACTCTGACATCCTTGTCAGGCTAGAGACACTCCTGATGCTGAAGCTCCCTCTGCCACTAACAAGTGCTCCCTCTACAGACCTTTGCGATGCTGCAACAACTCCCTGCATCTCGCACTGTTGCACACCTCTTTGTGCCATCCTTCACTGGTGCAACACTCTCGTGCCTCTCGTACTATTGCAGCCTGCTAGCCTCGCTTGTCCCGAGACTCTAGCACTATAGCACTCTCCAGTCTCTGTCGCTCCATCTGCATCCGTCTCTACCGACATCCGTCAGTCCTGCTACCCTTCGAGGCTCACATAGCAAGGTATAATCCAAGATGTTGGGTACCTCAAGGATCTTGCCCTTCATCACCTGTAGTCTGTCTGACTACAACTCGACGTCTCCCCACTTCTTCTCAAGTGGCACATGAGCACTCATGGGGCAATCGTCATCCTACTCGACTTCTTTCTCCACCCTCGCTAGCACTACCTTGGTCTCAGAAACCTCTCCCTTGCTCTTCTTCCTAGGACACTGATTCGCAAAATGACCCAGTTCCCCACAATGGAAGCACTTGACCTTGGAGAGGTCCTTCTTCTTTCCCTTCTACTTCCCCGCAAATGTTAGAGCCACATCCTCTTCTTCCTCCTCCTTCATTCTGACCCCTTTGTCGCTATTCCCTGCCTTGGTCACCCGTCTGATCTCTTCTTGACGAAGAGTCACCCGCAGTTCCTCCGAATCTAGAAGGCTCGTCCTGCCCAATATGCTTTGGACAAATACCTCCCAATCCTCTGAGACTGCGTTCAATGCGGTCGTCACCATCAACTCTTGATCCGACGTGGTCCCTATCAGTGTTGTTAAAAGCGCGATTAAATCGCGCTTTTTTCAAAAAATCGCGAGTTTTTCCCTAGGCCGATTTAATCGCGCTTTTTATAGGAAAAAAGCGAGATAAAAAAATTTTGCCGCTTTTTTGGGTAAAAAGCGCGCTTTTTTCGAAAAAAGCCCGCTTTTTTGGGAAAAAAGCTCGGGCTGGCGAGGCAGCGCGATTTTTAATGAAAAATTGAAAAAAATGAAAAAAATGAATATTTTTGTACCAAACGATTTTTTCCCGCTTTTTTCTGCTTTTTTCCCGATTTTTCCGCTTTTTTCCGCTTCATTCCCCACGCCGATTTAATCCCGCTCGCGCTTTTAACAACATTGGTCCCTATGGAAGTCAGTTGGTCTCGGATCTCCTTCAATCTGCGAAGGAAGTGATCTCTCTGCTCCCCCTTTTACATCTAGTGTGACCGCAATTGATTTTCAAGTCGCATCCTCCTCTGCACAGAAGTATGCTGGTACAATTTCTTCAGGGCCTCCCACATCTCATTTGTCATATCCTTTTCGGCAATATGCAGCACCACATGATCCTTGACCCCATCAAGGATGATGCACTTCGTGCTAGGTCAACTAGGATCACTATTGTTTTCAAGGCGAAGTCCTTGATGTGATATCTGTGTAGAATGGACAAGATCCTGTCCTTCCAAACCACGAAGTTTGATGCTCTGTCCAACCTATCCTAATCTCTCAGTCCATTCATGGCCATTACACTGCTCTTCTTTCGACTCCTTCGAGTCTCTCTACTTTCCTCCTGGAAGTCCTCTCTTCGACTCCTGCTAAGTCTCTCAACTTCCCGTCTGGAAGTTCGACTCCCTCTAAGTCTCGATTTCCCTTCTGGAAATCCCTCCTCCTTGGTCTTGCCCTGTTAGGTATTGTTCTGACCATAATACCCCACCAGCTTCACTCAACAAATTACTCGCAGCCTCCTATACCCCAGCAACTGAAGCATTGAGCCATTTGGCTTTGCGCAATCCCAGCACCGGCAAATCGTCTAACCTAGCCAACTGCATCAGCCCTCCTGGCCTCTGCATGACCCTCATTCTGCCTCCCTTAGCCTCTGCGTTGCCTTTCTCTGGCCCAGAATGATGATGTAGTCTCTCTGCGTCACTCCTTCCTCTGTCACCTTCTGCACGGATCACCTCTGTCACTCAGGACAGTTGAATCTGATGTTACTGCTCTGCTAGCTGATGCCTTCAGTTATTATGTGATCTACAACCACGCTCTGATACCATGTTGCAATTTTTAAGCTTAACTCGTTAGAAATTCTTCATGTACTATCTGGTTTATTTCTTCCTACTTGTTTCATTACTTAACAAGTTATTTACCGTGTAAATACTGAAAATAAACACAAGTACAGTATCAACATCTACAGATCATCAACTGAAAGAAAACAAGCACACAAGTGACACCGTTATTTTTGGACCTGTTGACCAATGGAGTGGCACCTGATGATTATATGAAGACTACACGACCAAAGATGATCTAGAAGACAGTTGTACCATCATATCTCATCAGTCAACAAAGTTTTTTAACTCTACTTCTATCTTCTCATCATCTTTCTTGTACCCAGATTCCACACCCTGCGGGGAATTGTAATAAGTGATACTAGTAATGATGAGTTTTGAGTATGTAACAGGCCTAGGATGTTGGGACTCGATCAGCAAACGAGTACACCTTGGAGTGTTTTTTTTATCTAGTTAATTATCCCTTCTTTTTCAGAGGTGGATAATTTTATGGGTTTTTTCTCTCACGTTTTACCCCAAAGCTGAGGTGACAGTTTGAAGGTTGAGGCCCTAACACATCTTAGTGTCTAGATTCGATGTATATTACCGTACTAGATCACACAAAAAAATTCGTGGAATTTGGTTAGGTCTAGGTAGTCATTTTTAAATTTTTTAAATTTTCCGCACTACGGAAATTGCAAATAAAATTTTATTTGTAATGTAATAAGTGATGTCTAGAAAAGTTGTATGGAGTATGAGTCAACGAGGAGAGCTTGCTCATACTCTTTGGCCTAGCCTCTTGTAGATTACTTTTGTAACATACTTTGTTGTCATTTTGGTCTAACATTTGAGCTATTTTCGTATCTTTTTGAGCAAGATAGTTTCCATGCTTTGATTTGTAGACTTATTCATCTTGAAAGCATTTATAAAATCTTGTGCTAACAATTTAGAGTTTCACTTTTCAGGTATATTTTGGCTTTCCGTTTGAAAGCATTTCACTTCATTTTAAGCAAAATACAATTTCATTTCTTAAAGAGAAAATACTTGGAAGGCACTGGTTGTTTATGTATTTGATGTTTATCTTATGATGGTTATTGCTCATATCAATTTTTTGCTTATAAATCTTAAAGAGATAATCTACTTAACTCTAACATTTCTTCTAGAAACTCACATCCTTTTTAAATTAACTTTTCATTAGGGACGAGCCCCCTTAGCTAACCTAGGAGATAGCTCAAAAGGAGAGAGTCGGGATTAGTGTGACAACCCCTTCTCTGAGTTCCCTACCACCAAACACACCTTGTGGGGTTGAAGGCTTTTCTCACTGACTTGTAGGTAGATGTAGGCGGCAAAGTCAACAAGACCAATGTCCCCGGAAAAACCCAATGCGGGAAAACTAGTGCAGCTATTCAGAGGGTTTTATTATTATGCAGTTTTCAAAATACAACTACGGTTCCAGAAATGGCTCACCCAACAGAGAATGCCCTCAACAGTAGTACCTCTCCTTGAAGAAAGATATTCTGATTGATCAATTACTGGGTGAACAATCCAACAGCAACAATCGCAGCTTCCACTGCTTTGCGTCACTCTAATAGGGACTACGTCACCCTTCCCAGCACACCAGCACCTAATCTGCCCCACGAAAATATTCCCAGCTCTACCTCTTAGCCCTACGTCAACTCTGCTAGCCTCTACGTCAACCCTCAGACCCTCTGCGTCACTCACGTTGGCCTTTCCTGGCTCTGCGCAACTCCGAGCTGGCTCTGCGCAGTTCCGAGCTACCTCTACGTACCACCAGCTGCCTCTGCGTTAATCTCTCCAGGCGTTGTGTTGTCTCTCTAATACTAACTCTGCCTCTCTACAATGTATTCACTGCCCCTCGCTACTGATCACTGATTCGATTTCTCTTAGCAAACCCCGCTCTAGAAAATTGAATGACTGATCACTCTAGTGTATTCTCCAACTGACCCTCAAGCCTCCTCTTACACTTTTCTCGTTGGTCCATCAACAGCCGAGATTCAATCTCTAATCAACAACTAAGATTAGATTTGGCTTGATCCATGACATTTGGAACCTTCTAACACAGTTTTATATTAATACTCATTAATATTTTATTTTTCCTAAGTTTAGACTTAGGAACTCCATTAAAAATATTAATTATTTTAACATCTCCCAAACCGGTTAGAATCTACCCAAACCATTTATGGGCCTTGGAGATCTCATGTGCTTTAGCCCCTCCACCAATTTTCATGGCTAGAGCACATCCGATGCTACCCAAAATCAACAAGGTGTCTACACAAGGATGATCTCAATGACTTTTCTTCAAATAGCTCTGATACCATGTTAATTTTAGGGCTAGATTGTTCTATGTTGTAGACAATTGCATTTTTTAACATTTTCAACAATTCACACATTACATTTGTAAAAATTTCTTGAAATGCATCAGCTAGAATTTATTCTTCTAACTGATTAATTATGCAATTTATTTTGTTATGGCAAAATAACAAATAAATCACACTACAATTTCTTCACAATAAAAATGTTGCGTAAAGTAAAACTAGAATTGAGAAAATAGAGCATACACACACAATAAAGTTGACACTTTTATTTTTGGACAATTGTCCCCAGAAAAACCCATTGTGGAAAAATCGGTACAGCAGATAAGGGTTTTATTATTATTATGCAGCAGTGAAGTCTGAGTACAAAAATATGGAAGCCAAATTGGAAATCCTCATCAAAATAATCTGGCCAAAAATTAGTGAGACAGATTTTGTCTCACCTGACACTGATCTCAACTTCGAAACTAGCTCAAACCGGCTGCTCGAACTCCCCTATGTCAACCCTTGCACTACCTCTGCGCAGGCCACTTCATATTGCTTGTGGAACTACTCTGATGTTGTCGTTCTGCCCAACTCAGCCTTTGAAAGATACTCACTTGGCCCTCTGGAATTTCTCTCGACCACCAGCATTTGACTAAACCCTCTCTCCAGCTAAATCAAACCCTCCTCTGAAGTTGCCTACACAGTTCCTACATAGCCTCACTGAGGAAAACTTGGCCCCTCTATTGCTGACTCCCCGGCACTGGAAATATCCTCCAGAATCATTATCGTTGCCCCCTCTTTGTCTCTACGTTTGTTCTAGCTTGAACTCTTCTGCTTTGCTCGACCTTTGTAGCTGGATCTACCAAGGAACTCAACCTCACAAGTGTATCCTCTCCATCCCCATCGAGTTGCTCTTATAATCTCTCGTTGGTGAACTAACGACCATGATTAAATTCCCATTGACGGCTATGATCATCTACAACTCAGTCCCTGTGAGTTTCTAGAGCATTCTCACTTTTCTCAATTAATTCCCTTTAATTAGTCGATTTCCCTAAGTTAGACTTAGGCATTTTCTAATTATCGATCAAAAAATTCAAATGAGTTGTCATTGGGTCTCTTCTCCTGAAATATTTTATGGCTTCTAGAGATCTTGTGTTTCTTAGCCTCTCTGACCAAAGTCAAGACTAGAACACATGTCAAATGCTACAAAAACTAACAACATTCACCCCATTAGCATCATATCACCATTAGTAATTACGTAGAGAGAACAATAACATCAACAACGCAGCGGAACAGCAAGGAACAATAGAAGAAAAGCATACACAATAGAGACAACCGGATTTAGGTCAGAGACAAGGGCAAAACCCCATAAGGGGGAAAACCAAACCAAATTCTTCTTCTTAGATATTCATCAAATGTCCATCTAAGATACAATCTATAAATATCATGAGGCACAAGTCTTTCATCATCAAACAGAACAGGACACCTAGGGCCAATCTTGGATCATACTAGATCCTCATGAGATGGTTGTTAAATTTTTAGGACTAGATTGTTCTTTGCTTTAGATAATTGCATTTACGAACTTTTTCATCATTTACATATTGCATTCACCCCATAACATCATAACATCCTTAGCAATTATGTAGCAAGAACAATAACATCAATAGTGCAGCGCAACAGTAAGGAACAACAGAAAAGCATACACATAGAGACACCATGTTTTAGGTTAGAGTCCAGGGCAAAACTCTACAAAGAGGGAAAACCCAACCAGATTTTTCTCCTATTAGATATTCATCAATTGTTCAACTGAGATACAAAGTACAATGAGAGAGAGAGAGATACAACAATTACATCAGGCCTCCTAGGGCCGACCCAAGTCAATTCACAACTTTGTTTGTGAACTGAACGATCTGATCTACAAAGTCGTTGCCATATCACTGTTACAAGATGCAACATCCTTGTCATAGAAGAAAGTGTCATTACTGAATCAATATTATCATCATCACTGTCAAAATATTGTCATGAATCATAAGAGAAAAGAGCATGGCCACTACCATCATATTATAGTCACTGCCACATGGTCACTATCAACATAGAGTAAGATCATTGTCTTTCATCATCATCTCCACAGACCATTCCTATTTGGATTAACACATCCTAATGGTATTTCCTCTTCGCCTACTCTTACCTATTGGATGCCCTACCACATCCTCAAAGAGTATCAGTATCAGTCTCAAATGCTTACCCAATCCTCATTCTTTCTTCATAGCATGAAGATAAGAATGATGTGTCTATCTCTCCCTCTCAACTAGGGAGGATCAACTCATTCTTATAAAAGGAATATACCCAAGCTCCCTCTCAACAAGGGACTTGTTACTAATAACAACTCTCTTTGATGGAGATCCTAGTACTATCATCTGCTTGTAGGGCTCCTCCTTTCGGCAACATGTCATGAAATTCAACTTCTTCATCATGGAGCCTTCTTCTTGTATGGCATCGGCCATCTTCTTCATCACTTCCCTTCAACAAAACATAGTGTTGAACCAATAGTCATGTCATCCTTCTCTTCAATGGGAAGTGACCTTCTAGTCCACATCTGGCTATCTTTGATACAGCTACCTCTTCCAAGTCACGCTTCTTTAAAGATCTTCCATCCAATCTCATGAGTACTAGTTGTAGGTGACATTCTACAACCCTCTTTTTCGGTAGCCCTATTTCAACCCAACTAGATAATGTTCTTAAAAATTCAAAAATGAACAATACCTTTTTATGATGGTCTTTCGTCATGACATCAACTTATTGCAACATCAACATCCTTTTGCATACCATATGAATCCATCTCCAAGACATACATTACCAAGGTTCTCCTTTTCTAGCATACATATCAGGGTCTTCATACTTTCTTCATGGAGAAGTCATAACTAATCCTTCTTGTTATCGTATGTTGAACATTTTCTTCTCACGTGACTTTAGATGCATCTTTCACAAACTCTTCTTTTACCTTTCTTTACATATTACTTCCATCTTTCATAGTTCCTTCATCATAGGAATCATCATACTTCATTTTCTTTATGAGTTCATATTATGTTGATTTCATCTTGTCAATATGTAGAACAGTTCAAGGAACATTGTTTACATGCCTTCATGCATCATTCATAAGGAAAAATCCCTTCTTCTTCAATCATGCTCATGAGATAGAGCATTCAACCATTATATCTACAATTATATGATGACATGACTTTATTTATCAAATATATACATACCTCTTCCTTATTTTGGTCATCTAGACATTTTTCTAGCAGCTTCCCTTTCTTGCTTGAAGATGAAAATACTTCAACCAACTTGACGTGTTGCACATTTCCAGTCACCATACCTTCATCCTTTAACCAGTGGATCCCACACATGGAGTGTAGACTATCTGCGAGACACTTGCTTCTTCTAATTAGAGGTGAATCTTCTAACAAAGATTCCTAATGGAGGATCTTGATGATCCTCATTCTACAAATGCTTCCTTCTTAATGATGAGGTGTGAAATACTGTTATCTTCCTATTTTGCTAGATGACTTTCTCCAACCATATAAACTTCTACTTCAGCTATCTTTCCATGCCTTTATGATGATCTCATCTCAAAGTTTGTTATAATGCATCCTATCATACTTGTGATGCTTCCTACCCTTACTTGCTAACTTCAATGTACTTGAAAATAGTTTAAGTGTGTGACAAACCTTTTAATAGTGGAGGTTTATCACTTCTTTCTTCTTTGGTTTCTTCTTTTCAGGTTCTTCTACTTCTTCGGTGACATGGGCTTCATTTCTTTCCTTTCTCTTATTTTTTTCCTTCTTGAGTTTAGGACAATTCCTCTTGGCATGCCAATATTCATAGACATGTCAATCTTCTTTTCTTTTGAGGATCAAACTTTCCAAACTTGCCTTTTCTCCTTACCATAGTTGCATATACTTGAGTTTGTTCACTTAATCCAACATCGTTCTTTGCCTTTAATATCAATTCTTCAATCTTGCATAATGACCACAAATCATTGAATGGAGTGGTTTCCTTCTTCCCATAAATGCTTGATACGAAATTCCACCCATTCACCTGGTAATGCATTGAGTATTATGGGTGATCATCTCTGGATCAAACATTGTTTCTCCAAGTTCTTGTAGTTGATCTTTAATTTGAGATACTTTCATGAAATATGAAGCTATCCCTTCTTCCTTTTAGACTTTCATTTTGTATAGTTTAGTTCTTAAAGATATGATCTCCCCTGCAGTGCTTACAAAAAACAATTCCACCAATTTGTCATAGATCTCCTTAGATGTTTTCAACTTTTGTACATAACGGATGAGAGAATCCTTGATTGAATCTATGTGGATCCTTTGAGCCCTTATTTCTCCTTTTATGTACTTTGATAGTGCTTGAGATTGCTATTGTGATGGTTTGGTGATTGATCCCTTGACATATTCAACAATTTCATTCTCCATGAGAACTAAATCTATTCTCTTCTTCCATCCAAGCTAGTTCGAGGTCCCAACCAATTTATTGTTCTCCTTGCAGAAAGAAGTCATTTGGTTTGTAGATTAAGACATAAAGTATAAACTACTTACTTTCCTAATGAAGATACTCCTTTGATGATGATATCTTCAACTTGAGGCCTTTTGATGATGTTGGCTTCCACTACTCTTTTGACAATGGAAGATGCCTCCTTGATGATGATTGCTTAATGATCTTCTTCAAGGATGATTGAGATGTGACCCTTTCTTCAATGAGAGGGAGATCACTTTTGATTTGATGATGAAGTGCTCTTCTTGCTTTCTTTGATTGATGATTGTAGAATGTGTTAGCTTCCCAAGAATGCTTCAAATGTCAAGTCCTATGAGTGGAGGTGGGGCCCTTAAGGTCTTCTTTCTTCTTTCAAGAGTTGTGTGATGTGATCCTTGTGATGTGATGGATATTCCTTCTTGATGCCTTTAGTTCTCCTTGATGATCTCCTTGTGCTCCTCTGTGATCTTCAAGCCGCCTCTTCTTGTTGTCACCTTAGCTTTGAACCATGTTGAGAAATCTAGGGCAGCTAGATTAGGGTGATTTCTGTTACATTGTTAATTGCTTGTGATGTTCTTTTACTTTTCTTTCTCATTTGCTTCTTCTCTACTATTATTATGTTGTTATTATCATCAAACAGCTACCAATCTATGAAGATCAATAACACAAGAGATCACAAAATATAGGCTGCAAGCCAGGGCCAAAACCTCTCCTCTTGAGAGGAAAACCCACAAGAATTCTTCTCTTCTTATAGAATGTTCAAATGACGAATTCCAAGATCTAGGACCCTTGTCAAAGACCCCTCCCAGACCATCTCAATCTCTCCTTTGATCAACTTGTCCTTCACAAAGTCAACCTAAGTCAATGTTGCTTCAAAGCTTCTGATTTCGGCCTCACTTCATGATTTCGGTCACTGCAACAGGTTTGCAATTGCAACGTGTGACTGTTTTAGGGCAGAATTTGAATATTTTTCTCCTTCGCTTGGGGTGCTTCCACTTCCCTAGCAACTCAGCTTCTTTCCTTGATTCTTTGGCTCCAAACTTCAGCTTCACTTTGGCAGGCCTAAAATCCAATCTTGCTGCAACAATGATGATGCCCTAGATCTCACATGTGTGGGAAGATATAGCCCAAAATAGTGCTTCAAAATTCAGTTTCTTTCTCTCCTTTTTGTCCTCTTCTTCGCTCACTTTCTAGGTCTTTTTCTTCTCTTCAACGAACTTCTTGGATGTGTCTCAAATGAAGTCGTGTGCCTCCTATTTATAAGCTTCTTGAGAGCCCTAATACATTGACTTCTCACAAGCTATAGGCCGACTGGTCATCTGCAGGCCGACTTGTCTTGGAGGGTGACTTTCACTCAATTTTGACTCAAATAAATTCCCTTGACTAGATACAACATGCCCAAAAGGGTATTTAACATATTACAATGACTCTTTTGACTTCTTGACTTCCTGATAAAACCCTACAAGCACACAATAGGTGCTTGACCTAAAACAAAATGACTTTCAGCATGAAACCCATGCTACAAAATTACAATAATAAATATTCTCTTTCTCTTTACATCAAATACATAAAATCATGATTACATAAGACATTATGAAGACCAAACCTAGTTTCACTTTTCAATAATACTTAAGAAAAGAAATTTTATTGAAAAAGAAATTGACTTATTAAAGCATGGGTTTCATGCTTGGGTCAATAGTCAATACGTCAAGCACCCATTGTATGTTCTAGGTCTGTCTTGAGTCAAAAAGTCAAAGTCACGATGTTAAGCCCCTTGGAGGGCCCATGTATCAAAGCAAACATATATATTTTATGTGATGAAACTGTCTAGAATCCACCAAAATAATCAGGTCAGTCAGCCCTACAAGTCAGCCTTAAAAAAAGCTTGTGCACCCACTCGAAGGCATATAAAAGAAAGAGGATTTGACCTCTTTTGGATAAACTGAAATTCGACTTTTATAAGGAGATCTGAGGCAAGAAAAGGAGTGCGTAGAAGCGCTGGAGGGCAGCGAAAGAATAAGGTCTTACCTGGTTTTGGTTTTTGGTCAGATCTTCTCTCTCTTGGCATTCAAATTTTCTGTGGAAGACAAGAGTTTTCACAGGGCCGAATTTGTGAAGGAAGGAGCAGTAAATCTTGTCTTGTTTGGGTGGCTGACCTGATCAATTGGTGAAGTAGTCTTGTGTCTTGGTCTTGGAAGTCTCCTTGAATTGATTCTATAAGAAGAAAAGTTTTCTAGGTTTTCCCCTGTTGAGGGGTTTTGCCATGGCATGGAGCCCATCTCTGGTGTCTCTATTGTTTGTATTGTGATCTTCTTTTTTGGAATTTATCTTGATGATGAACATAACCTAAAATTAAAGAACTAATGTAATAAGTATCACAAGAACTTGTCAAGTTAATGAGAAATTTGTTAATAAAATCCTAATGAAGCACTACCCCAGATTTTTCAACATTACTGTCATATACTAAGATCACATTTCTTTCATACCATAGAAGTTAACTCGTACAACAGCCATGCCATGCCTTTGGGAGAGACAACGAATATCACTGTTATAACTCCACATCACACCTCAGAGAGCAACTCGGATTGCATATGCACCTTGCATTATATCTCAGAAGAAAGACTCGCATTACCCAAAGGAAGAAACTTATAGTACCGTCATACCTTAGGAGATAATTTGAATTTTGCACTACTGAACCATCAAGAATACGCTTCGGATCACTGAGCAGAAGAGGCTTAGATCAAAGTCATAAGCTGCTCACATTGCACATGAGAATTCAGATGTCTGCTGATGTATCTCGGGAGCAAGAGAATCTTGGATCTCTGTCGGATAGATGAGGTAGCTCGGATACCATAGTAGCTCACATTTTCTTTGGATCGGTTATTTGTATCACAGTCATAACTTGTATCACTGTAGTGTCATATTACAGTCTAGGAAACTCGCGTCATAATAGTGCCAAGGAATCGCATAACAGTCACGGAAACTCGTATTGGACATCCGCAGAAACTCGACTTAATTATCACTGAAATTTGCATAGGGTTCTCCACAGAAATTCACATGGGGTTCTTCACAGCAACTTGTACCTGATCTCCACTGAAAATGTGCATAGGGTTCTTCCACAGACACTTGCATTTGTTCTCCACAAAAATTTGCATAGCCTCCAGAGGAAATCATATTACTACCTCAGAAAGCATTACATAAGATCAATGAGCTGGCTTGATGAATTGAGGAATTTAAATGCCAATATATAGTTGTTTCAGAGGGCAAAAGGGCGTGACCTTTGGCGCAGGTTGACTTGATCTTTGAGGCCGATATTTGGAGGGAAACATAAAATTCAAATTAATATTAGATATATTTTCCAAATTTTGGCCCATATAATTTTGTCACAATAATAATATTTCTTTATTCATTTTAATTCTTGTTTGACTACTGTAAATTCTCTTTTGGGGTACGATGGGCTTTCGTTGCTGCAGGAGGGTTTCCTTTTGCGGAAATTCATCCTGCAGCTGCCCAAATTTCAACAATGGCAGTTGTCAAGACAATCAAGTAGACATTCAGGCTGCCTCCAAATCTCTGTAAGTAGCAAAAATCTTTATCTTCAAGAAGAGCACAAGTAACACGGCCATACATCACGTTGTCATAAGCCATATGTCACTACCATGGAGTCACTGGCATGCATCACACTGTCATAAGCCATATGTCACTGTCATAGAGTCACTGCCATGTATATAAGCACAAGTGTCACTGTCATGACATCATTGTCTTAGAAACGTTGCCATACATCTCTTACATAAGGACGCTACCACACAACACCGTCATAGAGAAACTGCCATGTATCTTTGTAATAAGCACTGTTAAGAATCACTGCTACATTTCACTGTCAAGAATCACATCACTAAAGATATCAAACGTCAAGGTCATATAGTCTTTGTCATACATCACTGAAGATACCAAATATCAAGATCATATCAACTTTGCCATCTGTCACTGAAGATCACTGCCCATATGCTCCTTCTAAGATCAAACCTAAGACTGCCCATATGTAGTGTCATCTTTGTCTATGTGTTCACTACAATAGGTCTCTCTCAACACCATTCAATACAAGCTATAAATTGTCTTACAAATCATTAACATAAAAGTGCAGTGACATACCTTTGAGTCTGTCAACTTCTGCTTATAAAACATGTCTTTGTGCATAGTAGCATACCTTATTTCAGAGGTTTCAACCCTAGTTAGGACAACAGTACAACTGTATTTCAACTCATCAAATCAGCCTCCAAACTGCTTCAATCACTGCACAAGTATACTAGGATAATGCGGCCTCAAATAGCAGACTTCTCCAGCCTTTCTAGAACACAGATCACTAGTTTTTCTTTGAGGTTATAAGTTCCTGGGTAGGGTATCTGAGCAGCCCTCAATTCTGGTGCATTTCTCCCTTGAACTTTTGCATTGGTTCTTAAAATAGTGCAGCCATACTCTAGCATATGGCTTAGATATTTCTTCCCTCCATGATAGACCATATGGCCATCTCCAGGTAGGCCTCAACAGGGATCGACCCTTTTCCTATGTTATCGAACTTCTACGGCCAAGTATCACAAGGAAGTATGCTTCAATTACTATCTAGAATTCACCTCAAAAATTAGGCCATCTTCTCCTAAAGCTTGTCTAGATCAAGACACATGAAGAGACCAATACAAACTCCTTCCCCAACTCGACTGGGACATTCAAATCCTATGGCTACCTCAGATCATATGAACCTCAGATTAGAAGAGAAAATGACATGTGTTGATGTGTTTGAATAAGCTCAAATGTGGTTTATTTATACCAGCATTGCGAACATCGACATTGCAATAAAATTGGCAAGGATCCGAAAAACCAAAAAATCGTAAAAATTGGGAAAATATCGGTAAAAATCGGCAAAATCAAGAAACAATCAAAATATTGGTAAAAATCGGCGAACATCGGCTAGCCCAAAAAATCGTGATTTCAAGATAAAATCAGGGTGTTATCAGGATGTTCGCAACACTGGTTTATACCAAACAGTGGAGGAGCCAAGAGGGGCTTGTGTGATGAGGCCAACTTGAACTTTTCATTATTTTTCCCACAACATATTAATAAAAAATCATTTAAATATATTTACCAAATTGTTTGCCCAACAATGGTCACATCAAATAATAATGAGACACTGCCATGCCGATTTGATTATATATATCAATAATAGATTTCCTTTATCCAATTTGAATTTTCTTTTTAGGGCAAGATGGTTTCTCCTTGGGGTCACTGGGATTTTCCTCGGGGTAATTGGATTTTGCTTGGGGAAATTCATTCCGAAGTTGCGCAAATTTCAACATTTACAACCTTGCCCGTCACAATATCCAAAAGGTATTCTTTGCATGAGACCAATCCTAGTTTTCCAAGCTCTGAAATTTGAAGCCCCTTCTAACTTGTTCTATGCCTTCATATAGAAAGCCATGGATGTAAATAAATGAACAAGAATGTCTCAACAATGGTGGTGTCAATGTAGTTTTCTTCAAAAGTAATCTAAGTGTCCCTTCCTTCACCAAAACTTGATACCATGTTGATTTTTCCAGTGCAATAGATACAAGCACAATATTTCTGAAAATTGATTATTACTTCTAATGATGTTGATCTTCTTTCAATTTTCCCAGTATATCATTAATAATTACACTTTAAAAATTCAACCATATAACAGCAGTAGAACAATAGAGATCACAATTGACAGAGAGCACAAGATTTACCCTGGGAAAACCCACTTGGAGAAAAAAAAAAACCAACAACCTTTTCAATAGAGAAATTCTTCTTTTCAACAAGGGACACACCTAAACCTCTAGTCAATAACTAGGTCAAACTGACCTTCAACAAATCTAGGGTCAAACCTGATCAACACCTTCGAATTAAAGTCTCCAATCTGATCCCGCAACTAGTCCTTTTGTTCTACCCAGCAACTAGTCCTTTTGTTCTACCCTAGGCCGAATTTCGACCTCCTAGTAAATGCCCAGAAAACTAGAATTTTGGCCCTACAACTGCCCAAAAAATTTCGGCCCTACAATTGCAACTACCCAAAAAAAGATGCGAACTGGAGAGAGAGAGATCCTCGACACATGTGAGCTAGATAGAGAGTCAGAGATGAATTTTCCTTCATTTTCATTCTCCTTGTCCTTGTTGTCCTTCCATTGGACGCCCCAAATATTCTTGCTTGAGAGAGATCGAAATTGATGCCTTGGAGGAGGATGTCAAATGTCTATATATAGTGATTTGCTAGGTTGAATGGGACTGACTTTGGCCTAGGCCAACTTGACTTCGAGGGAGGCCAACTTGACTAACTTTGGAGCCAAAAATTCAATTTAAAAAATTCAACTTTTTCTCTTTTAAAATTCCACAAGGACATGACTCAAATTTTTATTTTTATTTTACTCTAGAATGAAGAACATGCTTTACAATAATCAATATAAGTTCATCAAGGGCCACAATATATATTACGAAGACTAACTATAATTACAAAATTCAACATGGTCCACTATGATACTTGTATGGTTTCTTTACCTAACGATGATGATCTCACTTGATTTTGAGGGTATGTCTTAGATGTTTCTTCCCAGGCACATTTGATGTCCCAAGAGGGATGGCTTGACACTTCTCCAACACCTTGATGGGGATGTCTAGCCAAGCATGAGAGAACTTGTGGACCTTGAAGACAAAATGAACCAATTTGAGATGAGCATTGGCCATTGATGAGACCAAACACTAATGTATGACACCTTCAACACCTCCAGAAGTTGAAACATCATACCAAGAATCCAAGGCATTTCCAGGATTGATGATGTAATCCAAAGAACCTAGGACACCCCTAGGTTGGCCTTGCAGGCTTGCACCTTCTTGATGGGAAATGCCTTGTTCCAAGACACTAGTGAGGATGATAATGACTTGTGATCCTTTTAAAGGGAGAGTACAATCCTTGATAATAACATCATGCCCTAGCGTTGCAATACAGTGACGAAATGGCCTTAGTGATGATGACGTGTGGTTGAGGAGATGTCACTTGAGGATGCACCTTTTCATGTTAATCAAATTACTTGGAGAGGAGCACTCCTGGACTAATTCTAGCACATTACTTGATTGAGATACCTACCTTTGGAGGATGATATCATGCTTGGAGAGTTTTTTCTCCCACACACATGGACTAGGAGGCATTTTCTTATGTTTTATCATTTTGAGAGCTATTGTCTAGGTTGCCTTGTGACATATTGAACTTGTGAGCACTTAAAGTCATGTTTTTAGGGCTTTTAATGTGAATTAATGGAGATTTGACTTGGTTACCCTCATATTATTATAAATAGAGGGTAGTCGAATTTATTAGATCATTGTCGTGCACACTCGTGTCTTTCTCTTGCAAATAGTGCACACTATTTCTCTCTCTTTCTCTTGAATGTGATGGTGTTGAAATTTATGACCTTGGCAGAAAACCCAACAACTTTTCTTCGGAAAAATTATTCTTTAGCAAAGTTTACAAATCAGCAATTTGTCTAGAAATTTGAGCCAATAATCCAGGTCAAATACTAATCAAACCTGGTCAAAACATTTGTCAGTCAAACCAGCCAAAAAATCAGAAATTCAAAGAGGGTCAACTCGGCTTGGTCAAATTGGTTTATGGTCAAACTTCAGCACTAGGGCCAATTGCAGTCTATGGTCATCAGTCCACAAGTGTCCCTCCTGTGGCCAACTACAGCTCGGTCAACTCTTGTCAACTCAGTCAAACACTCGGTCAAAATTATCCAAAAATTTGGTCAAAGCTTCTTCACACGTGTGGCCAAGAGAGATAGAATTTAGGAAGATGTTCTCCAAAACCGATTTCTCCTTTGCTCAAACTTGCTCTTCATTGTATTCAAATGAGATGTCACATCATCTATTTATACATGATAAAGGGTGTGTGACAACCCAAGGGACACATCCCTTCATTGGCTGGACGACTTCACCTTCCGACACCGACTTGTCATACCAAAAAAAAGAAAAATGTATTTTGCATCTAGAACCAACTTGAATACCTCCCGATGCTACAAAAATCAACACTCCCTCTTAGGGAGGGAGGTATTCTCCTTAGCTGAAAACAGATTTATCCTTATGTGAAATTTCTCCTCCACTAGAAAAGTTCATGAATGAGCTTGCTATGCTGATGTGGTGTTTCCTCATATGCACGTCTATATATATAGATCAATCCATCCCAGAGCAAGCAATGTGAATTAAGTAGCTTAAATTAGCCTATATGTTATTGTCCTAGAATTAAGGCTTGCATTTAGTAATTTTAGAAGGTAAAATATATCATTTCATGCATTTTTCACCCATGATTGTACGGCTGGCATCTAGGCCCTAGGGTTTTCTATATGTTTTCTGCATTTTCAGCCATTAGAAACTTGTGTTAACCTATCTCTTGTTTACCTCTTCAATAGCCTTGGATATTTTATTGATAACATCATTAACGACCTACTTTTATTTGCTATCATAAATTTTGCATGCTGTAAAACTGTACCTTACCTCAAAACCTAATTTATATTATGTTGATGGTGGCATGTAGGAAAACTATATGGCAAATCCATAAGACTTCTATCAGCCTCCTAGGCTATAGCAAGAGGTTTCTTCATACCCATCATCTCATTTTCACCCTGAGCATCTCTTTATTGAATGCCTTTGTTGGGTGTATAAATTAACAAGCCACTTAGACTCTAGAGGCCATTTGGCTTAGGAATCTCTGATTTATTTACATCTGAATCTTGTTGGGGAAGCCTCCCTTGTGGTGATAACATCCGACCACAAAACAGCAGGGGAGAAGCCACTGAGAGGACAGTAGTGGTTGATCTCATTGTTTCATTAGACTAGAGTGACTAGTGAGGCTTTGCACTAGGATGCTGAATTTTGCGGTAACAATATTTAAACATAATGATTTTTTTATATCCAAATAATCTAAGTTTAGGAGAACGATGAAGGAGGAGCAATCATAGCAGGTATTATAACAAAAAAACTCATATATGCGGACAACTTCATTCTGGAATCTAGCCACAAGAAAATTACACAGCTTACAAGAAAATCTCCAGCATTAACGACATTTTGCAGAGAAGTAGGAATGGAAGCGAAGACATGTTAAACCAAGGTAGTGGCTTTTTCCCTAGAAAATTTATTCATCTGCAAATTAACATCAAAAGAAAACCCCAAGAAATCATTCAGAACTACATATATGTCTGTGTAGGGTTCGACAAAACACTCAACTAAAAAACATGCACAAGAAAAAGATTGCAAGGCTGTTGGAAGGCAACACTTGCTAAAGAACAGGTACAAGACAGCAGAGGTCTCGGACTGCGGAATCATCAGCACCCTATTCTGTACACACGATACCAGTGTTGTTATATGGTTGTAAGATTTGGGGACCAAGCATCCCCAAAAATAAGCGGCATTGGATAGAGAGAGTGTAAAAGTGCATAATGTCATCCTCCTACATTTAAAACGACCACCCCTTCTGAGAGCATGCTAGCAGAAACAGCCTTATACTCCACTGAGTTGGAAGCAGCGAAAGAATGATTTTATATTGCCAGTGTGTGAAGGAAATGAACAGAAATGAAATCCCCAACAAAATCAATAAAGGGGTCATATAAAGTAGGAAGTCCTCATGGGAACTCCAAACCAGGAAATGGCTCGTCAGCTGATAGATATAGGATGACAGCCAACACAACAAAACAGAGACAAAAAATCACCTAAATGCTTGTTATAAGAGAGGCAAATTGATAAGGAAAGCTCCGAAAAAAAAAGCAGTACTACATTGAGCTGTTCAGCCCCACAGGAAAATCTGGGTCCAAGATTATTGGAGACCGAGTATTTCTTAGAACAAAAAACCCACATTAGCTCCATACAGACAGGTTCCCACAGGCTGAGACACAAGACAGGAAGGTTTAACGAGTCCAATGAAGAACAGGAAAACAGTATCAGCCAAGTATGTGATTTGAGCGAAGTACACAATGTGTGGCACTTTCTGTCTCCTCCATTGTGAAACATACAACCACATAAAGAAAAAAAATAGGACTAGAGGGAAACAGTTGGACAGCAGTATTTCATGACAGAAAGTTCAAGGTACCACATGGAAAGCCTTCAGGATAATCCAACCAAGACACAATTTGTTGAGAGTGAAGTCCAAAGCAATCAAGCCATCACAAGGAGGGGTCCTAGATAATTCGTTACTTTTGGCAGCATACATATGAAAGCCCTTCTCTTTTCTATTGTCTTTACCATTTTGATTTTCCTTTTTCAAGGCTTGACCCATGACAGATGTAACTTCTTGTCCCATAGACTATTTGGCCTCATAAACATTTAATAAAACCTTCTCTCTCTCTCTCTCTCTCTCTCTCCATATACATTTCTATGTTTCATCAGTTTTCCATCCCTCCAGCAAGGGATACTTTTATACAATCACCATTTCCTATTAATACAGGTGGCCATATTAATTGAGGAAATAATTCAAACGCATGAATTCTAGAACACATGACATCTTAAAATGTAGTTTGATCTTTATTCATGCAGGAGTTAGTATGAATTCTAGAACACACGACATATTAAAATGTAGATTGATCTGTATTCATGCAGGAGGAGTTAAGTATCACTAACCGCAAGCCAGCCATATATACTGAACAATTCTTCATCATCGCAGATTTTTCTGTGGAAAGCACTGGACTCTAGCGACTGAGGAATACACTGCAGCTGTGCAGGTATTAACCCCGCTGTTTTATTTGCAACCTACAAAAATGACTCGTAGAATTTGATCACAACCCAACATTCCAATATACATCACGATTAGTTACCCATTGTTTAAGCAACAAACATCTCATCCAGTCAAACCAGTCAGTACATTTAAATCAATTATGATGTATTTTTTCCTTTCTAGCTCCAGTTTTAAGAAAAGGAAATGTTGTCGTAAATCACAAGCAACAGGAAAAAAAATCACAAAAAGCTGTAGAACTGTCTTTTTATTGTAATTCATTGTTTAAAAAATAGATATAAAATGTGTATTTCAGAAGGAAGAAAACTAATTGTCAAGAACGCAAGAAGACTAATGAGCACCCGATTGAGATTGTTCAGGAATAAGATCATGCATTCATATTCAGGGCCATTGTATGATGATTGTATCTTCCACTGCTTCACAAATTGTCAAGAAAAAAATAGACCATTTTGCAGATATTTCACCAGGACATCAAGTATAGGAACTCTTATACATGGGAGCTAACAGATGTAAATGATATTTAGGGTTTCAGATAAATATGCTACAGAGATCCTGATAGCTATTTAGTGCTGAGAGGACATTTTTTTTGGTAGGACAGTATCCTCGACTGTTGAAGAATGTAAAATGGTTCGGTCTTCATAATTGTATGATGTAATATATTTGTCAAAAGAAATTTTATTGTTAATAAAATGGCTTATTAAAGCATGGGCTTCATGCTTGGGTCATCATTTTCTAGGTCAAAGCCTCCCTTGTAGGCTTCTAGGTTTTATATTGAGTTCGTAGAGTCATTGTCATTTTTATTAGACCCTTCTTGGGTTTTTGTATCATGTAAAAAGAATTATTTTTAAGTCAAATAGGTCATTTGACACCTCCACACCAAGTTGGCCTTGTACCTATGAAGTCAGCCTATATTAGGGCAATTGAAACCACAAGAAGGCTATATATAGAGACACAGTTCGATCCATTTGAGACATTCACTCAACAAGTTTGACATACAAGCAAAAGAGGCAGAAGAAGTGTGAAGTAGCTGGAGAAGGACGAAGTTCGCTGAGACAGATCTAATCTAAGTTTTTGGGCTATCTATCTCTCTCACATGCGAAGTTACTAGGCATTTACTGGGGCCAAACTTCTCAAATCTACTGCAGGTTGAAGTTCTGCTCGGAGGCCGAAATTCCGCTGATGGAAGGTCGAAGTTGTTGTTGGGTAGTTGTCACTTGGAGAAGAAGGAAGGGCTGACTTGGTGATTGGAGGAAGTCTGTATTTAATTCAAAAGAGTCTTCGATTGTCTCATCTTGTTATTGAAACTACTGAATGAAGAATTCTAACTGGGTTTTCCCCTTATAAGAGTTTTTCCCTGCCTGACCACCTATATCTTGTGTCCATTGTTCTTGTGATTTTCGCATACATTTAATTTTCGTAATTGCTTGATGAAACGTAATCTAATAAAGAATTAAAAGAAGCCAACATAATTCACAAGTAATTATCAAGAAGATAAATCAAAACCCTAATTCCTACAAGCATTAATTTATCAACATGGGATCAGAGCTAAGGTCGAAGAAGGTTGGAGATCACTTTGTTGGCTTGGAAGAAAAGGTTACTTCCTCTATGACAAGTTACTTGAAGATGGGATTCAATATCATAAGAATTGTAGGAAGCTCGATTGGAAGGATCATCTACAACTTATCTAAGAAAGTAAAAAAGCAAAGGGCTCTTGGCTGCACTTACAAGTACTCTTGATGATGATAATGGATGGACCATTGATAGTGGAGCATCAAGACATATGACAAGAGAAAGTGGACAACTTCATACTCTATGAAAGGAACCATTAACTCATGCAGTTGAGCTAGGAGACAACAATAGTTATGCAGTCAAGGTCCTTGGATCCATATCATTGAAGCTAGAAAATGGAGCAAAGCTACACCTCAACAATATACTCTATGTTCCAAGTTTTGAAAAAGAACTTACTTTCAATTTCTTGTCTAGAAGATAAAGGAGATAGGGTTGCCTTTGTAGATGGTAAAGTTTTGGTTTGGGGAAAGGATTCAAGCATTGAAAAGGCGAAATTTATTGGAGTTCGTGAAGGAAGACTATATAGAGTTATAACACCATCCCCTCAAGCCCTAGTTCACATCAAGATCAATCCTATCGAACTATGGCATAGAATATATGGGCATATATAATACAAGATCATTCCTTCCCTCAAACAAATGGTAAATTGCATCCCTATCATCAAAGAAGATCATGAAGGAATAAGTAAGGGATGTGCTTGGGAAAGAATACAAGGAATCCTTTTACAAGCAGTGATACAAGGTCTAAAGAGATATTGGACCTCATTCATTCTGATGTGAGTGGACCTATGTCTTACAAATCTCTTGGAGACCATCTTTATTATCTGAACTTCATTGATGATCGCTCAAGAAAAACATGGCTCTACCTTCTCAAGACAAAGGACGAAGTATTTGAAAATTTTAAGAAGTTTTGATCTGAAGTGGAGACCTTAACCAAAAGAAAGATAAAAACTTTGAGATCTGACAATGGCAGGGAATACACTTCAAAATAACTAATTGCATATTGTAAAGAAGCAAGTATTAAGAGGGAGCTCATTGTTCCCTACAATCCTAAGCGAAATGGAGTTGCAAAAAGAAAAAATAGAAAAATTGAAGAATGTATACAAACTATGATATTTGATCAAGAATCCTCATAGAATCCTTGAGAATATTGTTAATTTTGGGGTAGCATCAGATGTGCTCTAGCTCTGAAATTTTGTGGAGGGGCTAGAATGCATAAGATCTCGAAGACTCAGAAAACATTTGGAGAAATTCCACCCGGCTTATAAGTTATTAAAATAATTAATATTTTCAATGGGGTTCCTAAGTCTAAACTTAGGAAAATAAAAATATTAATGGGTATTAATAAAAATATGGATGAGAAGCTTCTAAGAGACGAGGATCAAATCTACTTTAATCTTAGCGATTGATTAGGTACTTAATCTCGGGCATTGAATCATCAACAGGAAAAGTATAAGAGGAAGCTTGAGGGTCAATTGGAGATACACCAAGTGATCAAATCAGTTCGATTTGGGCGTGGTTTGTTGAGAAAGATTTGAGTTGCAGTCAAAGGATCAGAAGCAGAGATTTGGATCGAAAAGGAGTTCTGAGTCAAAGAGTACCAGGCAGAGAGACAGCGCAGAGGCCTACGCAGCCCAGGAAGGGGCTCACGCAGTGCTAACGCAAGCCAAGAGGGTCTCTTGCAGTGGTAGTGCAGGATATTCGTCAGAAGTTCGAGATTTTTCCGAAGAAGCAAGGTTCATAGCCGTGAGGGCTGAACAATAGTCTTCCTCCAGCTAATAGATCTAGCAAAAGGAGTGACGCAGTCTCCTAGAGGCAAGACGTTGCCCCAAGCAGAGACTAAATTGGGATTTTCGCAGTACTTGTCGGAGTCAGGCCACTCAATGGATCAGCTGTGACTTGGAGAATGAGGTAAACCCTCGCATGTATTTATTGCTGCCAATATTTCTCTGAAAGGTTGGCCAGTGTGAGAGGCAACCTATTGTACTCAGATTCTGCTTGCTTAATAATACAAACCCTCTATCTGTTGCACCGGTTTTCCCGCATTAGGTTTTTCCTAGGACGTGTTGTACAAAAATAACGGTGTCCCTTGTGTGTTTGTCTCATCTATTGTTTCAATTTATGATCTATATGTCAGTGTAGTTTGCAGTAGAGTTTTTCATCATTGTTTATAATTAACTAACTTGTTGAATGAAATAACAAGTAGGCGATGATAAACCAGTGACTGTAGTAGGATTTTTGTCTGTATATATTCAAAAAATTTCACATGGTATCAAAGCATTGCAAGTCATAGGACATTGAAGTCATTAGCCAAGAGATCTAGCAAATCTGTTGCAAAGAGGCAATTGTCCCGAGAGACAGCTTTGTTTCAGAGCCGGAGAAGCAGCTGAAGGAGTGACACAGTGCCAAAGGAGTGACGCAGAAGCTCACGAAGTGCCTGCATCAGCTTTCTAAAGCCAAGAGGAGGAGAAGCAGTAGCTGAGAGGAGCTCATGCAGTGGCTGCGTCATCTCTCTAGGTCAGCGTAGAACCTAAGGGGCTCAAATGAATCAGTTGTCGGGGCAGTAGGAGTAGTGCAGATTTGATCTGTTTTGCTGGTGGGATGTTGTTGTTGTTGTTGCAAAACAGTGTCTGTGGAAACGAAACCAAGGTAAAGGGAGTCACTGCCTTAACGGATTTCTTGCCAAAGAAATCTAGGTCTAAGTTGTTGAGCAGCAACAAAGGAGGATTGGAGAAGGGGTGATTTGACATTATTTGGCGAGAGGATTTCCATGAAGGAAATCGGGACTCAGAGGGAGTCTAAAAAGAACCTGTTCCTTAGAGGATTTCTAGCGCCAAAGAAATCTAGATCCGAGTCTTGCTGGGGCAGCCGTAAGAGAAGGAGAAGAGAACATGTTCTATACTTGTTTGAGCAGAGATGGCAGTTAATGGAATGAGGGATCAAAACAGATTGGATGGAGCATCCAACTTTGTCATCTGGAAGGCCAGGATCCTGGTAGTCTTGTACAAGATTCGCATCAAGGATTATGCCTTGAAAGTGGTTGTTGTGTCGGTCGATGTTGATCCTCCCAAGAAATACGAGTCTCGGGCAAAGATGAAGTGCATGATCTTGGACGGGGTCAAGGATCATGTGATCCCACATATTGCTGAAAAGGAAACAGCAAGGGAAATGTGGGAGGCCTTGACCACCTTGTATGAGGTAACTTCCGTCCAACGGACAATGTTGCTTGAGAACCGGCTGAGACAGTATCAAATGCAAAAGGGAGAAGAAATCAATCTCTTCCTTCTCAGGTTGCAAGTGATTCAAGACCAGCTGACTTTCGTGAGGTCTATACCAGATCCTGAGTTCATGATCAGGATTGCCCTGAATGTAGTCATTGAAGATTGGGAGAACTTTGTCCAGAGCATCTTGGGCAGGGCTTCTCTCCCCAATTGGGAGGAGATGCAAGAAGCTCTTCGACAGGAAGAGATTAGGCAGTTAACCAAGGCAGGAAGTAGTGGCAAAGGAGTCAGAGTCAAGAAGGAGGAAGAGGAGGATGCAGCTCTCGCATCAGTGGAACAGCAAGGGCAACAGAAGAGGAAAAAGAAAGACATAACCAAAGCCATATGCTTCAAGTGTGGGAAACTGGGACATTTCGCTACTCAATGCCCTTGGAAGAAGGGCAAGGAAGAAAAGTTTGACTCGAAGGTTGCTCCAACAAAAGCTGACAAGGAGGAGGATGACGACGATTGTGCCATGAGTGCTCATGCACCTCTGGAGAGGAGGTGGGGTGACATAGAGTTGTAGTCAGGAGGACTACACGAGAGGCGGGATCCTTGAGGTGCCCAAACTCTTGGATCACATACGGCTACGGGAGCCCTTAATGATAGTAGCAGAATGACGGGAGTCAGTTGGTGCGAGGGATGATGGAGCAATAGTGCCAGAGTTTGAAGCAGCACAGTTGAGGTTGCAGCAATGTGAGAGGCACAGAGCAGATTGCAGCAGCATAGTAGCATCAGAGGGTTAGCACAGATTAGCAGCAGAGGTAGCTTCAGCATCACGAGGTATCCAAACTGACCAGTATGTCAGCTTTTGGGTGGTTTTTTAGTTGCTTACTTCTTAGCAACTGAGTTATAGTGCAGCAGTTAGCAGTGGCAGTTCTATCGACAGCATGATGCAGCATTTTGAGAGGGAGTTGTAGTACAGATGTAGCAGTGACAGTGGCAGTGTCATGGACAGTAGTATAGGATGTAGCAATGCAGTGGATGAAGGGCAGCAAGCCAAGCATCAATAGCACAGAGGACCGATGTCATAGATCAATGTGATGCTTCTATTGAGAAGTATTGCTAGAGCGCATTCCTTGCTAAGAGGAAATATTGATTTTCGGGTAGCATCAGGTGTGCTCTAGCTCCGAAATTTTGTGGAGGGCCTAGAATACATAAGATCTCAAAGACCCAGGAATTGTTTGGAGAAATTCCACAAGTATTATAAGTTATTAAATTATTAATATTTTTAATGGGTTCTTAAGTCTAGACTTAGGAAAATAAAAATATTAATGGGTATTAATAAAAATATGGGTGAGAAGCTTCTAAGAGACGAGGATCAAGTCTGTTTTAATCTTAGTCGTTGATTAGGGACTCAATCTCGACCGTTGAATCATCAACAGGAAAAGTATAAGAGGAAGCTTGAGGGTCAGTTGGAGATACACCAAGTGATCAAATCAGTTCAATTTTTCTGGGGCATGGTTTGCTGAGAAAATCAAACTAGTGATTTGAGTTGCAGTGAGAGAGGTGGAAGTGGAGAGTTGGATCGGAAAGGAGTTCTGAGTCAAAGAGTACAAAGCAGAGAGGCAGCAGTAGCATCAGAGAGGCAGTGCAAAGGCCTACGCAGCCCAGGAAGGGGCTCACGCAGTGCTGACACAGGCCAAGAGGATCGCTTGCAGTGGAAGTGCAGGATATTCGTCAAAAGTTCGAGATTTTGCCAGAGAAGCTAGGTTCTGAGCCAGGACGGCTAAACAGCAGTCTTCCTACAACAAATCGATCCAGCAAAAGGAGTGACACAGTCTCCCAGAGGCAAGACGCTAGCCCAAGAAGAGATTGCGCTGGGATTTTTGCAGTGCTTGCCAGAGTCAAGCCACTCAGTGGATCCGTTGTGACTTGGAGAATGAGGTAAACACTTGCATGTATTTCTTGGTACCGATATTTCTCTGAAAGGTTAGCCGGTGTGAGAGGCAACCTATTGTACTCAGATTCTGCTTGCTTAATAATACAAACCCTCTATCTGTTGCACCGGTTTTCCCGCATTGCGTTTTTCCGAGGACGTGTTGTCCAAAAATAACGGTGTCCCTAGTGTGTTTGTCTCGTCTAATATTTTAGGTTATGAACTATATGTTAGTGTCGTATGTGGTAGTGTTTTTCATCATTGTTTATAATTAAATAACTTGTTGAATGAAATAACAAGTAGGAGATGATAAACTAGTGACTGCAGTAGGATTTCGTTTGTATAGATTCACAAATTTTCACAAATATGACACATGAAAAAGAATTCATAGGAAAAAAGCCATGCATGGACCATCTTTGAATCTTTCGTCATCCTACATACATCCATGCTCCAAAGGACAAGCAAAAGAAATTAGACTACAAACAGTAAAGGGATCTTCGTTGGCTATAGTCTCTCTTCAAAAGCATATAGAATCTACATCAAGGAAGGAAGACAAATTGAAGTGAGCAGGGATGCTATATTCCATGAGAATCATGCCTACAAAAGATACAAGAATATTCCAATTGATTTTGATGACAAAGATATACCACTATTTGAAGAAGAAGTGCATCATGATAAGACAACGACAAACCAAGAAGAAGAAGAAGAAGGACCAAGTGAGTTGATTCAACCTGTGATCATACCTGAAACAAAGAAGAGGCCAAATTGGTTGAAAGCTACTCTTGAAGATGCCGAAGGACATGGAGCTACTAAAGGAACTTTTAGAGAAAGCAAAAGACCAAAGAGATATTAAGGATATGCAACATATATGACAAAATTGATAGAAGTATTATAAATTGACGAATTGAATATGTATTATAAATTTATAATTTATTATTTATCATTTATGTCACAATTCTATTTGTAATTTTGTATGCATAATGTTACTTTGTAAAACTTACATCTAGATGAAGATCTATGTTTGAATCAATGAATTTGTATCGTGAATGAAAATTTGTGTATGAAATATCTAATTTTTAATATATATATATATAACATATCCGAATGTGTCTTGTTCTGGGGGGTCCACGTGTCCATATCTGACACTCGAATCCCCATATCCATCGAATATTGAATCCCCGTGTCAGGTGACTTAGGTAGAAAACAAGATCTCGTTGCACTAAGTAGTGTCGAAACCGTAGTGTCAAAACCGAATATGTTATTGCATGCTATGTCACAAGGTTCATCAAACTTTAACCTTGCAGTTCGAATTTTAGTGAACCTTAAAAAAAAATTGAGGTTCGGCGAACCTCATCAAACCTCATAACCAATGACTAAGTCAATAGATCAAACTCATAACTTCATGTCACAACTCAAGCTTGTAATTTATCCTTGCAGTTTCCACAGTTGTAATAACATTTTTTATTTTTATTGATGTTGATTTCTTACTATCTTACCCTATAGTTCATTATTTAATATATATATATATATATATATATATATAATATATAATATACAAACCTAATGGCGAACCTCATTCGAACCTCATCATAAAATTCGAACTCAAACCAAACCTAATCATTGTTGAATCCAAATTCGAACCTGAACCATGTGACATTGGTTGCATGTGAAGTAAGAAAGGAAGTTGTTTGGTTAAGAAAACACTTGCCAGATTTGTTTGGAAAGCCTCTAGATCCTACAATAAGCAACATCAAGATGTTCGAAGACCCTGTATTTCGTGCAAGGAATAAGCATATCAACAACAAGTACCACTACATTAGAAGCTTGGTACAAGATGGGGTTGTAAAGCTATAGTATATTCCGACATATAAACAAGTAGTTGATGTATTGACAAAATCTCTTCGAATAAGAAGCTCAAACATTTTAGAAGCATGGTTGGGTTGCTTAATATTTCAGGTTTAATAGATAGGGAGAGATGAAGCATTTAATGGTGGATGCTTGGGAGGACATCTGGTCAGCCTATGTATTGGTGTTTAGATCCCGCAGAGAGAGGGTGCCATTGGTCATGGAGCTTTGACCTTGGATACGCACCTAGATCCCTGGGTTGATGGTTAACAAGTAAACCTGATGGTACCTAGACTAGTTGAAAGCCTGAGTCCATCTTAGTCCCACCCGAATAGATAACTTGTTAAAATTGGCAAATAGGGCCAAACTCCATGTGGGTCATCTTATTCATGGCTGATAATATTTTTATTAGATTCCTCTCGTCGAGAGGTGTAGGATTGATCTAAAGATCATCCAATTCCGATAAGTATTTATGGAGATATGAATTTATTTTGATTATGGAATAATTATCAAGCCGACCTGCACTCATGTAAGCTCAAAAGCCCAACAGTCACATCTACTCAAACATCAACAGTTGTGTATAAATACAGGAGGACTTTTCCTCATTCGGACACACTCACTCATCACATCTCTCTCTCTCCTGCACAAAAAAGAGGCTCTTCTCCTACTACGTAGAGAGACTCTTCTCTCACACGTGTGGAAGGAAGGTGCAGATTTTAGGGCTGCACTGCAAAACTAAAGTTTGACCAGCGTTGACCAGAAGACTCCATCCTTAGAATTGCGTTGTAGGTCCATCTGGATCTCCTTTGAAGGGCGCATTTTTTGGTGGTGGAATCAAGCCGATCTGACGGTCGGTTTGCAAGATATTGTCTGCCCTAGTTTGGTTGATCTAGGGTTTGTTGCTGCTGATGTAAATCAGATTTATGTACTATTTCTCTCTGCTAAATTATTGAAGATAAAGAAAGATTTGATCAAAGGGTTTCTCCACATTGGGGTTTGTCCCTGGCTAGCTACCACATCTTGTGTCTCTTGTCTTGGCTTGTTTTCTGTCAATCGTTTAATGTTTTATCTGCACTTTACTTTATGTACATGTGATTGTTAATCTGTGGATAATAATAAGAAAGATAAGTAAATTGCTCTAAGCATAGAACATACCATAAATTAACATGGTATCAAAGCTGAGGTGAAGACAAAGCCCGACCAAGAGCAAGAGCAATCACCGAAGAGAAGATTGGCAAGGCTATCCTAAAAGAACTATGGGGTCCTCAACACTCTTCCCTACCGAAGACAAGCTCCGTGAGAAAGCTAACTAGCACGGATGGAAGATATCTATCGATCTAACCTTAGAAGATCAAGGAGTGTTGGACCATGTGAAAGGCAATATTGTTGAGACTCCATCAAATGCACCCGCTGCTGCTAGGAACAAATGGAAAACCGGCGAAGTCAAAACAAGGAAGATCATTCGGGACTCTATCGACAAGCGCTTGGTGGCCTACATCTCCGACCTAAACACCTCCAAGAAAATCTACGATAGACTGGTGAGTTTATTTAAAGTTAATGATGCAAAACAAGTTTTGTTTCTTACAAATAAGTTGAAGGAAATTAAGAAGGGCAATTGCAATCCCCCTAATCCTAAAATCCTAAAAAATTGCTAATTCTATTGGATTTTAAGTGGGATCTAAAATTATACTTTCTCCATATGAAATCCAATGAGTTTGGAACCACTCTGAAACATCCTGAGTCAATTCATGGTAACGTTAAAAATGAGCAGGTAAATTGTATTTATGTATTCCCAGTCACTGGTATCTAACCACCATATATGTTACTACCATTCCTCTAATTAATAAACTTTCTTAGTTCTATTTTGTTAATAATAATTTATTAATCCAAGATGAAGTTACATGATAAGAACTAGTCATAATTCACATACCTTTTTCCAATCAACAAGATCAATAAGGCCACCATGCATTGTGGTCCTCGCTGCAGATTGAAGAATCATCTCTCTTTCTCTTTCATTAGGTATTGGTAAGGTTATTGTTCTATCCATGCGTCCTGGACGGCGCAAGGCCCCATCAATGGCTTCAGGCTTTCTCGTTGTAGCAATAAGAACAACCCCTTCTTTTGTTTCAAACCTAAGAAGAAATAATTTGTCAGTTTAGCCAATTTTCTACAAGTACAAAACCAAATGATAAGTGAATATGCATGTTATGTCATGCACTTTCCTCTCAAAAGAATGCACACCTTGCAATAAAAGAATCTTAACAATTACAACCTTCAACTGAAATCCAATAAGTTGGCCTCACAAAAATTTCCACATTTTTAATTATAATATTGATATCAAATATTCACTAGTGCTTTTAACATAATTTCAAACCTTGGTGTAACATCCATAAATATGTAGAGGAGATGATAATAATAATAATAAAGTTATAACAGTAATAATCATAGTAATGATAATAATAATTAAATCAGCTCAATGTCATTCCCCTTCACATTCATGACTAGTTAACATGTACATATACAATCACAAGGGAGATATATATATATATATATATATATATATAGAGAGAGAGAGAGAGAGAGAGAGAGAGAGAGATTTGCAAACGTATCTATCTATGAGTAGGAGCACCCCTTGTGTTCCCTACATTGGTATCAAAGTTATAACTCGAGCCCCCGTGGATTCCTTCACAATGCTAACAATAAACTTCTGCACTGCATCCCTATGTCACCCATCGCTGCCCCATTTTTATCTAAACCCAAACTGCCATCACTTAATTCCACTCATTCATAGTCCACAGGTAGTCATTGTCGCTACAACCCAGCCACCCCTTTATGATCCATTGGCCAAACCACCAGCAATCCTCTCCTAATAGTTGTCATTCCAGCAATCCTTTTCATTGACTAAGCTACTCGCCCACAGTCTCTCAACAGCCACCCATCATCTCATAACAATAGTTTATTAATGGAAATAACAAGTGGATAAACTCAACCTCTTTCTAATGAGTTTATTTTCTTCCAGTGACGCAAAGTTTTGCCTGGATTTATTCTTTTTTTTTTTCAAATTTTCAAAAATATGGGACGACCTAAAATGGGCCAAAACAAGGATTTCAACAAGTGAAATATTGCAGAAGACGAGAGGATTGCTATAGATTTTTACTTGGGTATTTCTATTTGGAACCCAGTAGATTCAGACCATATCTTCCCCCTTTTTTCTGGTGGTTTTGACTCAGTCGGTAAATACTGTCAAAATCACTCTTCCCTGTGTGGTTTGGGGTGCTCAGGTGTCCATGTACAGTACTTTTTGTTGGTGCCAATGATGGCACATACTATTGGTGGTGCTTGAGGTAGAAGGTAAGGATTTGGTGACCATCCTAACAGTCCCCCTTTGAGTTGTACCTTATGGATTAGGGATTTTATCACTAAGTACAAATTGGGCCGTAAGAGATCCCAATAAGGGTTTTACTCCTGAAGTGCTGCTTTAAGACAGACCAACATCCAAGCTTGAGGGAAAAATTCCCAAGACAGATTTAGATCTAGAGTCTAGGTGTAGTTCAGAGTGGATCCAGTTTTGGATCAAGGCTATTTTTGTAAACCCTAGAGTCCCTTCTTCTGATATATGAGAAGGTCCAGGCATTGCTTAAGCATTCAGTCCATTCAGTTCAAAATGAGCAAGCAGGGTTTTTCTACAACACTGTTATTCAGTTTTCAGCCATAATTAATAGTGATGTGAATTGAGACAGACCTGTGACTCATGAGTATTCTCTTATATATTTTCTGCAGTGTGTGTTTCAGTTTCTAGCATACAAATATAACAAGTTTTGACAATTTGTCAAGTTTAAAGTTACTTATTGTTTTAGATCCTTTTTTGAGTGCAGAATTTGCCTACCAAAGTATGAAAATTTCAACAAGAACAAAGCATATGCAACTACATTGCCATTTCAACTGACAGTGTAGAATGACATCATAGGGCTGCAATACTGCTAGGGCTTAGGAAGAGTATACAGATATATTCACCAAGACTGTCGATCCAGATAAGTATGTGTACCACAGAGATAAGCTTGGTGTAATTATGACCATTAAAGGAGGATTATGTTCAAAGCTGCCACTTGTTTTGAAGTTTTGATTACTTTAAGACACTTCCTAATTAGTCTCTAATTACATGGAATACAAAGTCACATTTTCTATGAACACACATAAATGACTTTCTGAAAAGATATACAACGCAATTTGTATGTTTTCTCTCTTATACTATCTTATATCCCTTTGCTAGACTGTTAGTTTATATCTTTTAACTCGGCACTTAGCTCTTTACCAAGTTGCAGGAAACATCACACCTCTTTACCAGGCCCGAATATGTACGAAAACACAGATTCAGGTACAAAATCCATAATACATGCATCTAAAATATATACAGGCTGTACCATCCTACTGAAACACATTTCACCAGATTGAAACACATTTTGGCTAGTACAACAATATTTTAAAGTATTTGTTGACACTTTTGAGGACAAACTTCCGGATTTTTGATAGACTTTAGGATTTTGCGTAACGTAATGTTGATTTTTAATGTACCTTGGACAAGTGGTTTCCCATGGGTTAGTCTCTACCTATGGAAAAGTGTCCAAAATAATTATTTTCCTAAATGTGACTTTATAAAGTGAAAATGACTTTATAAGTGGCAAAGTCAATGTTAAATTATAAAGTAAAAAGTGACTTTAGACATAAAGTACAATGTGGGTACTTTATTTAATGGGTGGGTTAAAAAATAGAAAATGAGAATTAAATGCACATTTATTCTCATCCCTTGATCTAAATGAATCTGAGCCATTAGATTTTAGAGCTGCCCAAAAGTCATTTAGGGAAACAAAAGGGGGAAAAGAAAAGAGAGATTGTGTTCATTTTTCATGAGCAGAGTGGAGAACGGACGCTGAGAGCTGGAGAAAAGTTCTGAAAGAGAAATTTGTTGCAGCAAGCAGGAGTGATTCCTAGGCAAAGTTGGGCATGTAAATCAAGGCATACAAGACAGCATAAGGTACAGTACGAACAGCATTTAATGATGTGTGCTGCATGCCGTCTAAAAGAAGTTTTTGAAAAAGAATCAAAAATCCGTACAGTGCGTACAGTGGTATGGAAATCCAAACAGTGCGTATGGAATCCGTACTGTATAATCTGTATCCATACAGTACATATTTTCAACTTCAAGTGGGCACGCAAATCGAAGCAAAGTGGGCACAGTTTTCAAGGAAGTTTTACGCTGAAGAGATAAGTTGTATTTTGCTGTTTTGTTTTGTCTGCAAATGTATTTTTCCTGAACTTGAAAGATAAATAAATTTGAAGAGCTCTCTAACAAGTTTTCCCCGGAGAAGATTGAAGGGGTTTTCCCTGGGTCTAAGTTGACCAAAAATCTGTGTGTATTTTTATGTGCGTCGCTGGTCTGTTTATGTCCATATTTATTTTCAGCATGTGTTGACAGTCCCATGTGTTTTAATCTGAAAATTTCATTTCCAGAATTTTATATGTTGAATGTATGTTTATGGGAAAGGGCATTTAACGGAATGGGAGTGATAAGGTGAATTTAAAACTGGGTTGGGATTACAGGGAAAAAATTAGTCATCAAATTTCAACATGGTATCAGAGCTACAGGCTTAAAATTGCAGTTTGAACAGCAAACAGTAGTTGGGGACAGCAAACAATGGTTTGGACAACAAACTGAATTTTGGACAGCAAACTGATATTTTGGGACAGCAAAGTGAAATTTCACACAGACTGAACTTTTGGGACAGCGAAGTGTGTTGGAAAGTTCATTTCTCCGTTTTCTTGGTTTTGTAAATTTTGGACAGCAGTCATGGCCATGTTCTTAAGGATAGAGAACAGACTGGATGGGATATCCAACTATGAGTTTCTTTCTTAAGTCTCATTTATGTGTATCATCTTATTTTCTTGCAAGATAATGTGTTACCAATATGTGTGTGCCTGTGTGTGAAGCATTTCCAGTGATCAGAGCTTGCAGACTGTAGCTGGCAAGAAACACCAGTCTGTTTGAAGACAAATCCATCACACCCTTTCTGTGTGCTTCTCAAAGCATTGGTATTTTATATTTTTGCCTGGGGAAAAAAGTAAAGGCTCCAATGCATACAGAGAATGAGGTAATGGATACGAAAAATCCTTTGGCTTATTTTGATGGGACTGCACAGGGAACACCGGAGTCTTGGCGAGCAGGAGCCATGTTATATATCAAAGAAGGTTATAGCATAAGAATCAACACAGGATTAGAGCCATGCATGAAAAATGATGCACAGTTCTTGGCCCTTAAGTTGTTGATGTTGTTGGCTTCTCTAAAAGCAATACAAAATTTACAGGTATGCAGGAACTCTATCAATGTCATAAAGTGAATAAAGGAGAAGGGGTTGTACAATAATTATCTTTTGTTAGCATTATTACCATCCAAAATGGCTAACCCCATAGGAGAAAGATTTTCTCCTACATTTGACAGCCAGTCAATTAGCTAGATAGCCAGCAGCCCCTAATAGCCACCATTAGCTGATGATATGTCATTTATCTCTGCCACTTACAAGTTACATCAGCCATTTGGTTCTCACCCATCCAGTTTGAGCACATGGATGAAGATGGCTTCCACTCAAAAGGTACTTTGATCATTTTACGGCAGGTGCATATACTTGTTTGTTTTGGACATGTAGTATCGACTATGGGGTGAACAGGAAGATTGCTAGAATTTGACTGGGATCTTGTTCTCTCACCGTACTTGGGGGGTTAATCTTTGATCCTAGTCCAATCAGACTTTCCTAAAGGCCCGTTGGGTATTGGAGGGACACTACTTAGGAAGCCTTGATTGAGATAGTGTAGTTCCAACTTCCATCTTCCCATACGTCATAATTAACACCTTCCATCATACATTGCAAGCCCATATCTCACCTCCATTCTTCAGGTTCAACTTGTCATTAGTTTGTTAGGACTTGGCACCCATCTGTCTGCATGCCTGGGTAGCACCCGGAAACTTTACCCTAGGAGGTTGATTCACCTAAAAGAAATGGAAGAGCATATTATGGCCACAGCAAAAGTAAAAAATAAAAAATAAAAATGCAAAAGATGGCCAAGGACATAAAGATTAGCTTGTGGGCAAAAGTCTAGCATGAGCTCTACTTCACTCATATTGCCATCACTTGGTTCATGAGCATGTATTGCTCCATTACATAAAAAAGAAGGAACCCTTCCATGTCCCGACCCCGACGAGTGACAAAACTTACTCATCTTAATAGTGTTGATTTTCTTATAATATAATTAGATTTTCTAATCTGATAATTGCTTCAATGATTTAATATCAAGTTATCTTATGTCACTTATATTATTAAGAAATTATGCACAGAAAAATCTCAACAGTAATGCAATAATAACCATAGGATCATAAAGAGATAGCCAAACAGAAGACAGACACAAATTTATGCTGGGAAAACCCAACCTTGGCAAAAACCCAGCAAACTTTTTTTCTAATGAAAATTCAATCTTCAGCAAAGTTTAAAATACAAATTGTCTAGAAATATGTGCGCCAATTTCTAAGCACAAATACAAGTCAAACATGGTCAAAATACTGATCAAAATCCTTCAAACTGTATGAAAGTCAACTCTGGTCAAAGGGGTTGAGATTCGGTGGACAACGCAAGACAATGGCAGCTTCACATCTGGTCAAACATCGCTCTTCTTTCTAGTGTTGAATCTGCACATGTGGATAATAAATAGAGAGATGTTGTTGTGTCATTTTTTTTCCAAATGAAGAGGTTGAGTTGATATTTATAGAGGTCAAAACATGGGTTTTGAGTCTTGACCAAGGGTCACACGCATTCATGTGGTGGGGTCGACTTGTCTTTTTGGGGCCTACATGAGGGTCAAAAATAATAATTTTAATTTTCATATTTAATATTTCTCTTAGGCAGACTTAGAAAACCATTTCGGCATCTGAGAATACCTCCTGATGCTACACAAAAAGCAACAAAAGGGGTAATACAACTGCTACATCATACAAAGCAAGCTCTAACCCTTGAGCCATAAGCAGTAATACAAAGAAAAATCAAGAAGTAAAAGGCGCACAAGAGGGGTGGAAAAACAAAGCTTGAGTTCATAACTCATGCATCCACAAATGCTTCCTCGCATCTATACACTCAAGATATGGACACCCCCATCAGATGGTGCTTTTGACCATGGCACTTAGCCATGAAGTCTTATCTCGTCCATTACAATTATTACTATTCACTAACACCTATTGGTTGAACGATGGACCAGGGAAATGTTACTTCCCCTTGGGCGTTGGAAACACCTAATAAGGTTGACCTTTAGCCACCCCCTAACAAGGGAGAAAACAACTTTGCGAGATCCATGTCATAATTTTTGAAGAGTATCCTTGTTTGAAGTATTAAATTGCCCTTAGCATTCAAGTTTGGTTCACTTAGATGCACTAATGATCTTAGTCTTTGATGATTGGTTTCTTTCACTAGAATCCATGTTGTCCTTGTGATGTGGTTCAGCAACCTAGGTCTTGAGCACCTCCTCCACAAGCACCCAAGGCCTTTAAAGAAGTAAATTGGCATATGCAGGTGAAGCATTGAGACTCTTGGGACTCCTAGCATCAACATTGACACATGCACCATGGCACCTTTAGCACCAACGATGTTGGTCGAGTTTGTCCCAAATTTCATGATTCTTCAAGATGACACATTTGAACCTGGCATGCCCCCAAGCCAGTCTTGACACAAATTGATGGATGGTAGTTGATTCAAAGCCCATAGGAGAATGGTCTCACATTGATAGACTAGGGTGGGCTTGTTGCATCTGAGAAGCCCTCAACACTAGAGTAGAGGAGGCCACCTTTAGAAGTTGGAGACCCATGGAGATCACTTTGTGGTAACCCAGCTAGATCTTGGAACCCCACAGGAGTCAATGAGGTGGATTTGGAGACCAACCCTCAAATCATGGAATTGACATGCTTCTACACCACCTTAGACACCTCATCACACTTGGACATGCCATTTGGAGCAATTTCCTTGGATGATGTCATCCCTAGTGAGCTTATGGCTCACATGTGTGGGCTAATTAGGGCATATTTCATAAAGTTAGTGGGTTGGCTTATAACCCAAGAATGATTTAGCATCAAACTTGTTATAAGGGCTTTCATTACGCTAATTACTAGTCCTACTCCTCGTATAAATAAAGGAGAGGCTCATTGTTTTAGATCATCATCACATGTGACATATTTCGGCCCTCTTAGATATTTTGGCCATCTTGGATTCTTGTAGACATGTGATTCATGGTGTATTATGCTACTTGGAGATATTTCTTTAGCATTAGAATTGTTACTTTGCATCAACAAAGGATTGTTCATGCATTTATCTTCTACGTGAGCCTTGAATTTAATAAATCTTTGTTCTTATGTCTAATGTATGGAATGATTTGTTGTCTAGGATTTTTCTATTGTGCTAATTATTATTGAAGATCAATGTAGAGAATCTAGATAATGGCATTATATGCATCACTCATGAATAAGATGTCAAAAGCAATGTCCTTGGTGTATCTTTGGAATAGCTCTCCCAAATGACCCTAATCCCTCACAAAAGTAATAGTTGGGATTTTGAGCTAGGGCTTCAAAATTCCCTTACTCCTTACCAAGACTTAGCTAAGTTTTCAATCCCATAGACGCCATCATCCCAAGGATTAGGAACTAGCCTTCTCGCTCAGTTGATCACTCACAAATCTAACCATAAAAATCATTCTCGCTCTCCTTTTCTAATTTTCGTCCCTCTTAAGCTCAAGACGCTAGCTAGGGCTAGGGCATGAGTTGAACTAGAGTGGGAATTTGGTCTTGTGGAAGAATTCAACGTTGGAAGGAGCCTTGATTGCCTCAAAATCAACTCCATTTTGTGGTCAATCTATCCTTTCTAAGGCTAAATTCTCTTGCCCTAGGTTATTTTTTCCCTGGGAAACACTAGTTTGCCCAAGGCTTCAACTTCGGGGCTTGTTGAAGATTTCTTAGTCCATGTGATTGCTAATATTCATTGTTTGGAAAACCTTTTTTTGGCCTTTTGGATTCTAGGCGAATCCATTTGGCTTCCTATCTCTCAAGCCTTAGATCAATTGTGTCATAAATAGGCCTTATTAGAGGATGTAAATTGCCTTTCCTAGCTTATTGGGCATTGTCCTTAAGAACAGTTGTCCTCTATAAGCCTCTCTTGTCGCCTTGATCCTTGAATTCGATATATCCTTAGGTGACCTATCTAAAGGGAAGCCTTCCAGTGGTGAAAGTCCATAAACAATTAGAGGGAATGGTTGTGGTGACAGTGGGGCATGTTAACCCTAGGGGAAATTTTCTCCTAATCATCTTCTTCCAGTCTACAGCCAACCAGTGTTTTCAAAACCGTTTTTAAAAACCGGTTACCGATCTAACCGGCTGGTTAGCAAGGCCGCCGGTCTAAACCAGCCAAAAAACCCGGTTGGAAAGGCCATTTTGCCATTTTTTTGCCCTAACCGGTGAAAACCGGCCGGTTTAGGACAAAACCGGCCGGTTTGTATCAAACCGACCGGTTTTGTCCTAAACCGGCCAGTTTTAGGCACATCCACCGTAAAGTTAAAAAAGCATATTTTTCATTGTGTTTCAGGGGTTTTGGGGGGAAACTAAGGGTGTTTGAACCCTAAAAATGTTGGCAATTAATGGTAATGTTAAATTCTTAAAGTAAAAGTGACATTTCCTTTAATTTTCATTTTCATCCTTTTACTTAAATTTCTAACATTACCATGAAATGACTCAGGATGTTTGAGAGTGGTTTCGACCTCATTGGATTTCATATGGAGAAACTAGAATTTTAGATTTCACGCAAAATTCAGCAGACTTAATGATTTTCAGGATTTCATGGTTTGGGGGTAAACAATAAATGCAATCGGAGCTCCAAATGATGAGCAAAACTCCTGATCTAGATCCCATTGTGTTGGACGATATTGATCCAACATCAAAATGGGTGGAGGAGACTGAAGAACCTGTGTTTGACGCTGATTTTGATATCGACATGGCTTTAGCGGGGGATGATGCAGATTATGTGGTGGCATCAGAACTAGGATCAGTAGCGGCATCAAGGAAAGGCAAAGAACCAATGGAAGGCACTAGTCATGCAGGTCGACAAACTCATGCTTCCATTAGGTCCACTTCTATTGTCATTGGTGGCATTGATACTGAGGTTGCAGATCAGGCTGAGGCATCCTCAGACTTTGAACCAGATGATGTCTATGTAGCTCCTAATGATGATCCTGTGTCTAGTAGTGGTGATGAACTTGATGATTGATCATGTGTACACTGTAGACTTGTAGTAGGCCAATGGCCTCATAGCTTGCAGCATTGTTTCTGGACTTTATAGGCCATTTAGAGCCTCATTGCTTATGTATTTTGCTATTTTGTCGATGATATGTATTGCACTCAGTGTCATTTTGATATATTCACCTTTACATGGTATATAAATGAGCAAACTTTGCATATTTTGTCTCTATTGACTTGGAATCATGGTTTTACATCTTAAAAATAGTTTTGTTTCACTAAAAATTAATTATTTGATGTATTTTTTAAAACCGGTTTGTTTAGACCAAACCGGTCCAAGTTAGACCGGTTCCGGTTGGTAAACTGGTTCATTAGGTGGACCGGTTCCGGTTTTGAAAACACCGGTAAAAGTAACAATTGAAAAGGAATATCGATTCACCCCCCCCGCCCTCTAAGTATTTCCAACACCTCTAAGGTTTTTCCTAGGTATAAGAGTCATTGTCATATATGGAAGACCCTATGGGCACATTGTAAATTGTAAAGGAAAAGATATTTTGCTTGAAAGTGTCAAAATACCTCCAAGATCAAGTTGGCCTAATGAGTCGTCAAGTCAGCCTACATGAAGAGCCACATCCACTCTTGAAGAAGCCTATATATAAGAGGAACTCATCCTCCATTTGGATCACTCACTCTCTCATCTCTTATGCGAAAAAGACAAAAGAAATGGAAGTTGAAGAAGGAAGTGCGAAGGAGAGAAGATTGAAGAAGTCTAAGTGTTTGGGTCTTTCTCTATTCTTCTGGAAGTGCGAAGTTAGGGTTTCTGTGCTGGGAAACTCTGAGGTTCGATTTTGGAAGCATGACAGAAGTGAAAGGTTAGAGAAGGTCTCTTGGGGCATCTTACTAGTCCTAGGACTCAAGTCAAGGCAAGCGAAGCCAAGAGGAAGGTTGTTAGAGCGAGATCGAAGTCTCCTAGAGAAGCAGCAACAGTTGCAGCAGTCGCTGGCGAGCAGAATTTCGGATCTACTGGAACGTCGAAGATATTGCAGTAGGAGGTTGTGGAAGACTTGATCTTGGAGGATATTTGTCTGAGTCTAGGTCATGGTATTCGTCAATTGAAAGATCTGAAAGAAAAGAAGAGATTTTTGGGTTTTCCCCTCAAGAGGAGGGGTTTGGTCCTGGCTTGCAACCTATATACTGTGTCACTGTTCTCACTGTTTTGGTAGCTATTTGATGTATTGCACATTGGAATAATAATGAACAAAGCTAATACGTAAAAGGTAACACAAACAGTTATCAAGTTAAGAGAATTAACATATTCATTGCCCTATTGAATTTTCAGCATGGTCTCAGAGCTTTGGTTCTCTAAGGGCATCATGAAAATCTCCTCTACTATGAAGAAGGTCATCAAGAAGATTGCAAGCCATCTCAAGAAAGGTATCAAAAAAGCAAGGAGTCTCATATTCTCTTCAAAGAAGCTATCATTCAAAGAAAAGGATGAATGACTCTTCTCGCTCTCTCTGGGACATTCCAAGACGAAGACATCTAGGTAATTGATAGTAGCGCATCAAGACACATGACTGGTCACTCCCACCAATTGAAGATCTTATCAAAAGAAAAATCTGCATACTCTGGGGAACTTGGAGACAACAAAAGCTATCCAGTGAAAGGCATTGGATCAACATCCATAAGGCTCAAAGATGGAAGCAACATCCACCTCAACAACATTTTATTTGTTCAAGGTTTGCACAAAAAATTACTTTCTATTTCAAGGTTAGAAGACAAAGGAGATAGAGTAGCCTTCATTTATGGTAAAGTAGTTGTGTGTGCAAAATGCTCAAGCATAGATCAAGCAAAAGTGATTGGTATCAGAGAAGGAAGGCTCTACAAATTAATATCTCCCGCAAAACCAAGCCCTGGTTCACACTGAGACTAGTGCATGTGAACTTTGGCATCGAAGGTTTGGCCGTCTACATTTCAAAATACTTCCAACTCTAAATTCCATAGTAGATGGAATACCAAATCTGAAGAAGGATCATGAAGGTGTCTGCAAGGAATGTGCATTGGGCAAGAATACCCAGAGACCATTTGGAAGCAACGTTTCACGGTCGAAAGAAATCTTGGGTCTCATTCACTCTAATGTATGTGGCCCTATGACTCCAAAATCACTTAGAGGCCATCTTTATTATGTCACATTCATAGATGATCATTAAAGAAAGACTTAGGTTTACTTAATGAAAACCAAGGATGAAGTATTTACAAAATTTCAAAATTCAAGGTTGAAGTAGAAAACCTTACAGAAAGAAGAATCAAGATACTAAGATTTGATAATGGAGGAGAATATACATCCAAAGAGATTATAGCATTTTGTTAGGAGTCTAGGATTAAGAGGGAGCTGATAGTTACATACAATCCCGAACAAAATGGAGTCGCAAAAAGAAAGAACAGATCCATTGAAGAATGTGTAAAAGCAATGTTACACAATCAAGATCCACCTAAGTTTATGTGGGGAGAGGCAATCAAGACAGTGGTCTACATTCGAAATCTCTAGAGAACAAGACTCCGGAAGAAGTGTTCACTAGGAAGAAGCCATCCGTAGATCATCTCTGAATCTTTGGGTGTCCTGTGTAATTCATATACCAAAGGACAAAAGAAAGAAGTTAGATCCTTCTGGTGTAAAAGGAACTTTTGTTGGGTATAGTAACTCATCAAAGGCCTATAGAATCTATATGAAAGATGGGCATCACATTGAAGTTAGTCGTGATGTCATATTTGATGAGAGTATAGCATTTTAGAAATCAAAAGAACTTGCTATAGATTCTGATGACAGAGAACTTATGATATTTGAAGAAGAAGTTGACAAGGGAGGAGAAGGATCACACCATGAAGAAGAAGGGCCAAGTGAACCTGTTTAACCTGTGGTCATTCCCGAAATAAGGAAAAGACCTAATTGGTTGAAATCCACACTACTTGATGCAGAGGGTCACGGGGCAGCACAAGGATCATTTACAGAAAGTAAGAGACCCAAGACATATTCTAGGTATGCTGCATACATGACAAAATTAATAGAATCAGAACCATCCACCTTTGAAGAGGTTGTAGAACATCGAGAATGGAAGGATGCCATGAATGAAGAGTTTCAATCTATAATGAAGAGTGGAGTCTGGGAGATCGTACCTAGACCCCAAGACAAATTTGTGGTTACTTCCAAGTGGATCTATAAGATCAAGCATGTAGCTGATGGAAGTATAGACAAGTATAAAGCAAGATTTGTGTCTAGAGGATTCTCTCAACTTGAAGGCATCGACTATGAAGAAACATTTGCTCCAACAGCAAGATATACAACGATTCGATCATTAGTCTCTCTGACAGTATCGATGGGATGGAACATCCACCAAATGGATGTCAAGACTGTGTTTTTGAATGGCACTATAGATGAAAAAGTCTATATAGAACAACCCTTGGGATTTGGAGTCAAAGATAGGAAGGCATATGTTTGTAGATTGAAGAAAGCATTATATGGCCTCAAGCAAGCACCAAGGGCATTGTACGCTAGAATGGATGCATACCTACAGAGAATAGGCTTCACAAAAAGTTCTAATCACTTGAACCTTTATATTAAGGTTGTAAACAATGAATCTGTAATTATTCTTTTGTATGTAGATGATCTTCTCTTGACAGGTGTAGAAGGCCGAATTGAAGAATGTAAGAGGCAACTAGAAGAAGAATTTGACATGAAGGATCTTGGGCTAATGCATTACTATTTGGGACTAGAAGTCTGGCAAGGACCAAATGAATCTATATGGGTCAAGGAAAGTATGGACTATTTAGGTCGAGATTCTAAAGAAGTTCAACATGATGGACTATAAAACTATGACCACTCTGATGATCACAAACTTGAAGAGACTAAGGAGTTCCAAGTCAAGCCCTGTGGATCCTTCCAGATAGAGACAACTCGTTGGCTCATTGATGTACTTGGTGAATACTCGACCAGACATGTTTTGCAATAAATGTACTCAGCGATATTCTAAGTAGAGCTGAAGCATGACCAATGGATAGTAGCAAAGCATATTCTGAGATATCTGCGCGGAACCATCAACTATTGTCTGAAGTATGATAGAAGGAATGATGTCCAATTGATTGGGTATACAGATTCCGACTAGGGAGGCAGTGAACAAGATGGAAGAAGCATGTTTTAGTTTGGGATCCTCCATGGTCTCGTGGATGAGCAAAAAGCAATACACCGTTGCTTTGAGTAGTGTTGAGGCTAAATATGTTGCAGCATGTGAAGTAAGCAGGGAAACAATATGGTTAAGGAAGTTGTTATTCGACTTGTTTGAAGGACCGATGAACCCTACAGTGGTACTTTGTGATAAAACCAGTTGTATTCGTTTGTCTGAGGACTCAGTGTTTCTTGGGAAGACAAAGCATATCAACAACAAGTATCACTATATTCGAAAGCTAGTACAAAATGGTGTCTTGCAGCTACGATATATGTCCACTGATGAGTAGGTAGCTAACATATTGACGAAAACACTTCCAAACAAGAAGCTTGTATACTTAAGGGACAAGCTTGGTTTGGTGGATTTGTCCTCCCTAGTTGAGAGGGAGAGATAAACACAACATTCTTGTCTTCACTTGGGAAGAAAGAATAGAGGATTGGGTAACCATCTAGCATTTGATACTCTTTGAGAATGTGGTAGGGCATTCAAGGGAAGAGTAGTCGTGGACCGATATTCTTTGAGGGTTAGCTACCCAAGATAAGAATAGTCCAATGGGAGGTCATACTCTGTGAACACCAGAGTGGGGTATGTACCTTGAGAGACAATGATGATGGTGTCTATATATATCATTGGGCTCGCCAGCATTGTGCTCTGATCTTGTGGAGAGATAGAGTTGTTAGTCAAGGCCTTACTATGTGACAATGTTGGTTATTATGATGCTAGACAGGTGGGTTACCAATCTGACTCTTCTTATGAGATCTCTTCAAATTGCGAATGACCAAATGCCTCTTATGAGTACCTCCCTAGTTAAGGGGGAGTATTGAAAAATGTGTAACTAGGTTTGATCTTCAATAGTATGAAATGTATTCTTGTAAATGTAAAATGAAAAAGAAACTATTATTATTATTGAGGCATGGGTTTCATGCTCAAGTTCCTTTATTTTACAGGTCAAGCACCCATTGAGTGCCTCTAGGGTTTGTCCTAGGTATAAGAGTCATTTTCATATATGGAAGACCATATGGGCACATTGTAAATTGTAAAGGAAAATTTATTGTCTGTTAAGTGTCAAAATACCTCCAAGATCAAGTCAGCCTAATGAGTTGTCAAGTCGACTTACATGAAGAGCCACATCCTCTCTTGAAGAAGCCTATATATAAGAGGAACTCATCCTCCATTTGGATCATTCACTCTCTCATCTCTTATGCGAAGAAGACAAAAGTAAAGGAAGTCAAAAAAGGAAGTGCGAAGGAGAGAAGATTGAAGAAGTCGACTTTTTAGGTCTTTCTTTATTCTTCTGGAAGTGCGAAGTTAGGGTTTCTGCATTGGGATACTCTAAGGTTCAATTTTGAAAGCAAGAGAGAAGTGAAAGGCAAGCGAAAGTCTCTTAGGGCATCTTACTAGCCCTAGGACTCAAGTCAAGGCAAGCGAAGTCAAGAGGAAGGTTGTTAGAGGGAGATCGAAGTCTTCTAGAGAAGCAGCAACAATTGTTGGGAAGAAGAATTTCGGATCTACTGGGAGCTCGAAGATATTGCAGCAGGAGGCCATGGAAAACTTGATCTTGGAGGGTATTTTTTTAAGTCTAGGTCATGGTATTCGTGAATTGAAAGATCTGAAAGATAAGATGATATTTTCGGGTTTTCCCCTCAAGAGGAGGGATCTTGGCCCTAGCTTGCAGCCTATATATTGTGTCACTATTCTTACTGTTTTGGTAGTTGTTTGATGTATTGCACATTCGAATAATAACGAACAAAGCTAATAAGTAAAAGGTAAAACAAACAGTTATCAAGTTAAAAGAATTAACATATTCATTTCCTTATTGAATTCTCAACATTTAGAGCCTCATTGCTTATGAATTTTGTCGATGATATGTACTGCACTCAGTTCCATTTTGATATATTCACCTTTACGTGGTATATAGATGAGCAAAATTTGCATATTTTGTCTCTATTGGTTTGGAATCTTGGATTTAAATATAAAAAAATAGTTTTTTCATTAAAATTAATTATTTCATGTACTTTTTTTAAAAACCAGTTCATTGAGATCTGACCAGTACCGGTTTGACCGGTTCCAGTTTTTAAAACTATGGTGAAAATCAGATCTCGGTCTTCTAGCAGCCCATCTCGGTCTTCAAGCTCAACCTCTACATGGACTACATCTCGACCTCCCTTCTTGATCAAACAAACTCCCTCTCGCTTGATATCTAGCCTTGATCTTAAGGCCTCCTTAAATAGATCTCCCTAAGCCTCTTTGGAACCCTCTAGATCTTAGGGGTTTTGATACTCTCTTAGACTTAGGAATTTAATTTTTCTCTTTTAAGTTTTAATTTCTTTTCGAATTTTAAACCATCTAGGTCTAAAACCCCTTCATTTGGGTTCTTTTCCCACAAAACCTTTTTTTTGTGACCAAACTCACACAAACCCCAGATCTAGGTATGTGAAGTACCTCCCAAGCTACATAATTCAACACTCCCTCTTAGCGAGGGAGGTACTTCCACTGCTCTGAAGTATTCGGTGACACTAGCCCATCTGGCATCCCTCACTACACCATACCCTGCAAAATGGATCATTGTCTTTGTAGTGTCTCTACCTTATCAGAAACAAAACATCTCAAACTTCCATAGGACTACTCCCCCCAAAGACAAACTCCCTCTAAGTCTACACGATCTCCATTGGCTCACACGCTTCCACGTGCACACTTTGATCCACTAGCCCTTCAAAGTAGCTCTAATAACATGTTGTTTTTCCATGGCACTATATAATCTAGGTTAGAGTCTTACAATCCCTAGTGTAACCAACTCAAATGCCACAACAAACTACTTTGCACAATGGAATAACCACAACAGTAAATCAACACGTGCACAATAAACAACTTTTAAAAAAATTCAACCCTTCTTCGTTATATTAACAAACTATAATACAACAATCTTAGGGCTCCCATACCAAGGATCATGGCCCTCATACAATCATACTGATACAAGAATACAACTAGGGCTTGGTGTCAACAACTATGACCACCAATCTACCTTGAACAAGACAACACTTGACCTACTTGCTGATGTGGTGCCCTGCAACAATTTCAATTCATGTGTCTTGAACACATCTCCTGGTCATTTGGCTCCCAATCTGCAGCAACACCAATCTGCCTCTATCAATATATCCTGCTCCTTTAGGTCACTGAACACAGCTCCAACAAGTCTGCCCTTTAGCTGCTCCTTAGTCCATCAAGGATGCAACACACCACTTCTGCCTTCCTCTGCTGTTATATGAAGACAAGTCTAGGGCACAGAGGCTGCCCACTTTCCACTGTAGAAGTCCTCCTCAAACAGTGAACTAGGGCTATCAATCTGGCTCTCTTGACTGCAGTCCCTGCGCTCAATAGTTCTGCCACTCCTAGCAAGCTTATACTCCTTTATAAGTCGTGCACTTAGAGTACAATGGTCAACCTTCTAACAGTCCTCCATCCTATACTTAGGTTGCCATACATCTATCCCTAATCTGGACTCCTTCCTACACGGCTTCTTATGCTTCAGATATGCCCATCTTCAATCATCTCCTTGACTGACCTAGGGCCACCAGAACTGCCCTCACCTAGGGCTTGTAGATCTGCCCTCATACTTGTGATTTGACCGTCAAATCACATAGATCTAAGGCTACAAAGAACACTGCCCTCTTTTCTGGAATTTGTCCTCCAAATTGCCCAGATCTAGGGCTTCAGATCTACCCTCTTCTAGGGCTTCATCAAGCTGCCACCTAACAGTGATTTGATCCCTCAAAATCACTATACTTCTGCAATTGTACTTACTGCTGTTCAAACAGTTCTTCTCATTCTTCATTGTACATGCCCTAACTACTGCCCAACTGCTCATTCTACTGTGTACATTCTCTAAAGCAATATGCTACCCTATTGATGCTCAAACTAACCCTTAATTTGGGTCTCGGCCTCCTTAACTTGTGCACAGATCTGAATGAATTTTATAGAATTTGGGACAGCCCTTTAAACCACCGAAAAAACCCTTAACTAAGGCTTGAAATATCTGCCCTCTAACCATCCATTGATTGCTTCAAACAGGACAGAACTTGGGGCAGAATATACAGCTGTCAATAGCTCTTAATGACAGTCCTTTCACACCTAGCAATTATCACTTGAAAGACCCAATCTCTTACCTGTTATATTCTTAACATGGTCACAATCTCAGGGCTTGATCTCGATTGAGATTTTCAGCCTCTGTTTAAGGTTACCTCAGTCCACAATCTTCAGCATTTCCTCTCTTTCCGTCCTTCTCTTTCCAGCACAGCATCATGGGAATACTCGGCCCTTATGCCTGGTTCATCACAGGCCTTACGGCCCTCCTACTAAGCCACGTAAGGGTCTCAGTCTTCCCTGTTGTAGCACAGAAAACTCTGCCCTAAATCAGAGAGAGAAAACACGGATTTCTAGCCCAGAACCACTTAAGGACACGGTCTTTCTTCCTTAGATGCACACAGCTGTCCTGCAAGGATAATCTCGGCCCTTTTCAACACTTGAATGAACCTTCTAACCCTTGCTCTTCAGCTCGGCCACCACTGAGATAGACGTCCTTAGGCTTCTTCTTTCCTTAGATGATCACACTTGTGAAGATCAGATCTCAGCCTTCTAGCAGCCCATCTCAGCCTTCAAACTCAACCTCTATATGCACCACATCTCGACCTCCCTTCTTGATCAAACGAACTCCCTCTCGCTTGATAGCTAGCCTTGATCCTAAGGCCTCCTTAAATAGATCTCCTTAAACCTCTTTGGAACCCTCTAGATCTTAGGGAGTTTGATCCTCTCTTAGACTTGGGAATTTAATTTTTCTCTTTTGATTTCTTTTAGAATTTTAAACCCCATCTGGGTCTAAAACCCCTTCACTTGGTTTCTTTGCCCACAAACCCTTTTTGTGACCAAACTCACACAAACCCCAAATCTAGGCTTTTGGAGAACCTCCCAAGCTACACAATTCAACATGGACCTCCCTTGAATTGAGCACATGGTTGACATGATTTGGGGAGTCCATATCTTGGAGCCTTCCATCTAGACATCGAAGTTGATTTAAATGATCCACCCCCTCTCTTGAACCTCTCGTGTGGGCCTCCCTCATCTTCAGCATAGTCTTTGGCACCCTTGGTTGACTATTATTCATTAGAGAGGGCATTTTGACATGATTTGAAGAGATGACCTAGCATTGTGTAGGAACATTGAGCACCTTTTGACCATCATATTAGAGCACCTCCTTCTCTTGGGGGAAATATTGTACATGCAGCACATTGCTGCAGGAAAGGGGAACGGCACTGGGAAAGCTAACTTGTATTTATGTATTACTAGACTTGGTCTCCTTAGTTGGAAGATAAGTCAAATGTGAGATCTCTTAGGATAAATATAACGAGATGGAAAATATATTTGTAATGAGATGATTGATGAAGCCTCCTCTATGAAGCTCCTCCCCCCATTCCAATTTGTTGTTGTTAGCTATTTTCGAGAATGAAATTTTGTTAAGTATCTAACAATTGAGATGTTGGCGTCAATTCTTGAAGCTCTTCTATCTTGGATTTCAATTTGGATGCATAAAGGTTGACTGTAAATGTTCAAGACTACAATAAGCTTACAAGGTCAATCCATTGAGAGTTGAGGCTAACACTTGAAAGCATGACTCATCTTCTTCTTCCTTTGTTAGTTTATTAATTACTTAATTCCTTGATTTGCCTATCCTTTAGAACCCTTGCAAGGGTACTTGTATGCTTATCAAAGCTATAGTTGATCTTGTTAGTGAGGGTGCTCCCTTGATGATGCCTCCTAGCAGGGCCTTGGTCTTTATAGTTTATCTTGATTAGATATGGGACTATCCTTCCCTTTGGGTTCTAGTCTCTTAATTCCTAATCCTAAAATATACCAAATTTGAAGAGGCATTTTCTTCTTGAGCCCATAAGACTTAGTTGGAATATGACACTTGTCTTCTCCCAACAACCAATCAAAACTACAAAATCCAAAATTTATTTTCTTAATTTTTGTTTAGAAAGAAATCTAAGAAAAATCATTGAAAATCGTTTGTTAGATTTCTAATTCCTTTTCGAGTCTAGCATTAAGTTTAATGTTTATTCTATTTTCTAGACTAGATCAAGTTAGGTTTTGAGCTTAATTCTTTATCTTTAAAGTTTAAACCCTCGAGGGAAAATTGGCCCCTTAGATTTGTTCTTCAAAAGTTTAATTATCTTTCTTTGGGCTGATTTTGATGCTTACATAAATCTGCAAATTACATAAAAAGAGGAAAAATAGATTTACATAAACCCTGATTCTAGGTTTTATCCTTCTAAGGAATATCTAGAGCTAGACTTAGCATATATTTTATTTACTAGAAGGTTGTGGCAAGATTACTCTTCTTTTCTAGTGGTGAAATTCAAATCTAAATTGGTATGAGCTGCATACCTTTCAATTAGAGATTTATAATCATTTTCTTGTTGGATTCCAAAGCTAACCTTGATAAACCCTAGGTCTAATTTACCTTTAATCTCAAATTCTTTCACATTTATATGAACATATTTGTTGTGGACTTGATTCCAGGCAAGTTAGAGTTACCATTTCATTGTATATCATAAAACCCTAGCTAAATATCCAAGATGTCTTGTTTAAAGGCTGACATAACACTCTTGGATCGGTTTCTTTCTAACCCCACATCCAGAATTATGCAATAAATCATCAATAAAACAGATTTGAAGGTTAAGAACAGCCTTAACCCTATCCTTAATCAAGCAAATAATTGATTGGTACTCAAAAGCACATCACACATACTCAATTTATGCTAGATGATTTCATCTCTTTTGGTTTTAATTATCTTGAAGTAGTTTCTTTTCATAAATTCATAGTTGCTCTTTCTAAATGTTATTTTTTTGACACGATAATCAAACTAATGCAAATCTGAAGCTATCCTTTCTTGTATACTCTATAATCAAATTTGGCATTATAGCTTCAGATTTGTTGGCATCATCTTCCATGAAGTTAAGATAGCATCACTACTCAGTAACAGTTTTGGCTTTGTTTCAGACGAATAGCAGCATATTTCAGACTTCTAACCATGCTGAATTCTTCCTTCTAAACAGATGCATATCCTTCAAAGAATGGATCTTAATTGCAGTTACGACACTTTACATACTCACATGGGTAGGAGAAATATAAAATTTGATTCAGAGAACATGAAATACGCATACATAAAATAGATTAGTTCAAAATATTTAAGCCCTTGCAATTGAACTAATACTAAATAGTATTTTTTTCTCTAGTTGGGTAGGCAGTTTGAAACCAGAGAAGCTAAATGCAACTAGTAAATACTCATGCCATTACCTTGCTTATTTACATGTGTTCTTCTCCAATAATCAATATACTTTCCAAAACAACTTCCCTTTCTTATGAGCCATGAAAAGCTGAACAAGCATTATTGAGATCTGCCTTAGTACATGACATATCGGATATAACAGAACTTCAATAGGCTAGTGGTTACCTGTTGAAAAGATTTGAAATATCTTCACAATCACGTCGTTCATAAAACCAAATTCCATTCACTTCCTGAGCTGCATTTCGATAAAGCAAATATGGAACTTGGACTTCGTATTCAAAATCACCAAGTAGATTCTCAACCAAGTTCTCTGTTGGTAGTTGACAGATTAGAAATCACTGAAAAATATTGGATCACCAAAGATACAAGAGACAGTAATGTAAAAATTCAAAATCAAGTTCAAAACGAAAATTCCAAGATCGTTAAAAACATTTACTCTCTCTTATATTCTCATACAATGTAAACAACTTGCAGTTTTCATAATGTTCTAGGCTGCAATTACTTTGCCACAAAAGAAAACATTAAGATAAACAATCAGATGTACCGTATATACTATATACCATAAATTCTCTGGAAATGTTACCACATTAGTTAAGATACTAGAAGGGTAATAGATTCTAGATATCGGAAGAAAAGATCAGTTCCTCTACGAGTCAACCACTGAAATGAGATATGAACAAAGAACATAGATATGTCTACCTATGTAGAATGTTGTAACGAACAAAGTTCGTATACTCAGGCAAATGCTCTGATACCAATGTAACGAACAAAGTTTGTACTTCACAATAATCTTCAGAATACTTCAAAGACAAAGACATCCATTGTAGCACAGGTAATTATATATAAAAATGTTTGAATACAAGTGTGTTAATTTAAGGATAACAATGGTATGTTCTATGCTTAGAGAAATTTTACTTCAATTTTCTTTATTAGCCCAATATCATATCCAGTATAGCAATCACATCAACATGATAGTAAAATGCAAATAGAACATAAACAATAACAATAGAAGACAAGCCAACACAAGAGGACACAAGATATGGCACCAGCTAGGGACAAACCCCAATGTGGAGAAACCCTTGATCAATTCTTCTTATAATTCTTCAAAAGTTCAGTGGAGAGAGAGATTACAATTTACAATATTCAATAGTAAAATGCAAAAAGAACATAAACAATAATAGTAGAAGACAAGCCAACCCAAGAGACAAGATATGGCACCAACCAAGGACAAACCCCAATGTGGGGAAACCCTTGATCAATTCTTCTTATAGTTCTTCAAAATTTCAGCAGAGAGAGAGCACAATTTACAATATTCACTTTTTCCCTACTTTATATCCTTCAGCTTGTTCTTGAGGAAAAGAATTTGATTTGCATTGCTAGATTTGAACATGCCAACCAACCTATCATATATCTCCTTTGATGTATTCAAATCGGAGATGTAAGCAACAAAGTGCTTATGAATAGAATCCCCGATGATCTTGTTGGCTTTGAATTCACCTTTCTTGTATTTGGTTTTAGCAAGCAACCGGTGCAGTTGAAGAAGGTTCCAGAATCTTTCCCTGCACATAATCCATGGCATCTTGCTCTTCTAAAGTCAAATCAAGAGACATCTTCCATGCATGATAATCAAACTTATCATGAAGCTTATCATCAAACTTGAAGTAGGATGTGGAGGCCATTGAGACTTGTTCTTGATCAATGATTTCTCTTCACTCTTGCTTGGGTTTTGTCTTGACCTAAGCTCCAATACCATGCTAATTTAAGGATAACAATGGTATCTTCTATGCTTAGAGTAATTTTACTTCAATTTTCTTTATTAGCCCAATATCATATCCAGTATAGCAATCACATCAACATGATAGTAAAATGCAGATAGAACATAAACAATAACAGTAGAAGACAAGCCAACACAAGATATGGCACTAGCTAGGGACAAACCCCAATGTGGGGAAACCCTTGATCAATTCTTCTTATAATTCTTCAAATGTTCAATAGAGAGAGAGTACAAGTTACAATATTTTGATTTTCGACCAAAGCTTTGAAAGAACGGAACCATGAGAATACTTCGTCCTTCTTCAAGAAATATATCCAAGTCTTTCGAGAGAAATCATCTATAAAGGTTACATAATATAAGTATCCTCCCAATGAGTTCACGGGCATTGCACCAGATAGATCATAGTGAATCAATTGCCATATGTGAGTAGTCTTGCTATCACATGAGGGGAATGGTCTCCTTGTATGCTTTCCTTCGGCACACCCCTAACAAACATCTTCATGTTCTACTTTAAATTCGGGCATACTTGTCACCATCTTCCTCGCATCGAGTAGAGCCTTATAATGTAGATGAGCAAACCTCCAGTGCCATAATTCAGATTGAAGTGATGTGTCGCAAGACATAGCTCCCAATGGGCTTCCTACAACTTGATATAGGTTATCAACCCTGAAGCCCAGTGTAAATGCATCTTTGAAATTTTTATTCCCCACACGTACCTTTCCATCGATGAATGTCACCTTGAATCCTTTGTCCTCCATCGCAGAGATAGATACCAGGTTCTTCTCTAAATCGGGTACATATAGTACTTCTTGTAGATGAACGGTGTTACCTTGAATCAATTGAAGGGTAACATTCCCAACTCCCTTCACGAGATAGGTGGCATTGTCTCCAAGGATAATTTCCAAATTTGTATCCTTCTCTATCAAATTTGAAGGAGCCTCCTTGTACCCAGTGAAGTGCCTTGAGGCACCACTATCAATCAAACAATTTCCCAAAGTATCGAAGGAGAGGCAGTAGAGAGGGCAGATATAAGATAAAATTCCTTTTGCTTAGAATTTACAACATTAGACTCATCATACTTGGAGTTTCTTGTTCTTTTAGAAGTGTTGAGAAATGGCAACAAGAAATTCCAGTTTAATTTGTCCTTGAATTAAACTGAGAATTAAAATCGAATTCTATTCTCATATCAACTTGTAAATAGTTAATTAAGTTTAATTAACTTAATTAGCTTAGGAATTTCGAGTTGAAAGTCTTTTTGTAGTCACGTATATGTTCTCCCTAAATTTTAGGGGTCCAGTATGAGTTTAAATTGAGTTGGAAATTAGATCACTCGGTTTACTAAGTTAAGTTCAATTAAATTAGTTCTAAATTGTTTTTGGAATTAATAGAGGACTAACAGTCAGTTGATGCACTAATGCACCCACTAGTGCTACTCCAGTTAACTGAAGATTCCCTCATGAGAAACTCATGCATGTCAGTTCAGAGAAAGACCAAATTGAGACTAGAGTGTAGGGACAGTGTACTATCAAGGGTATTATTTACTGGAGTGTAAATATCATGCATGCATCAAAGATAGATCCTATGTTTGATTGAGTAGTTTTAGAAGCATGAATTCCCTTTAAATACAGGTTGTTCATCCTAGGAATTACGCAAGAGATTAGAGGCTTGAAGAGCTGCAAAATTGGCGAAGTGTTGGCCAAGAGCTAGCTTGTGAGCTGAGAGAGTTGAGCATACTTGTGCGGAATTGTTCTAGTGAGAACAAGCTTTGTATCTTCACTCATATTTCTGATTAATGCGATACAGATAGGCAAGGTTTTGAGCTATGGCTTTCCCTAAGAAAACTTATTGTGTTATGTGCCATTGATTTATCTTTTCCTTGTTCTTATTGTTTTCATCGATCTATCGACTTCCGTTGGTTGAAAGTAGAAGTAGATTCTTGTCATGTGCTTTAATACATTGCATGAGCTTGTGAATCTACAGGATTTTCTACAAGAAGCTCGATCATTTCCAAGTTGAGTAGCAGAAGCATTCCTTTTCCCTTTGTTGTTGAAAATGCCATTCCTTTGATTGTTGTTGCTGCCCCTAGAATGATTGTAATCATCATCATGAGATGTATCCCTTCTATTTGGACACTCCCTGGCATAGTGACCAAACTTGTTGCAAACTAAGCATCTTCCCTTCCTTCCATTTTTGAAACCCAGCCTTCCTTGACATTGCTTCTTTGAATCTACATTGTTCTTCTTCTTGGCATGAGCGGAGAATGCGGTATGATTATTCCTATTCGAAGGCATCTACAATTCCATCATCCTTGTTTCTTCTTGAGAAGATCTAGTCAACAATTCTTCAAAACCTGAACTTTTGTCATTATTGAGAATAGTAGTGTTGAACACATGCCATTCGGGCAATGAGAGTGAGCTCCCTGACAACAATAGCTTCACCAATTGAAAGAAGATCATTTTTTATCTCAGTAATCCTCATCAAGTAGGAATGAATATCCTCACCTTTTCCTGTCAACACATCCTACCCATGCAGTCCGAGACTCATGGGAAGTACCTCTCATCTGGCCAATGAGTAGGGAAATGAGGATAGGGATTATAGTACTATTGATGGACACATCGTGTACTATTGTACTCCCTATGCTAGATTGTTGATATTGATCTGGGACCAATGGAAATTGACTACTAGTCAGTTGAGAGTGGTATGAATAATGACACACTCTCTGTTGTTGGAGATTGACTTCTGGCCAGTGGAGAATGGTATGATACATTCTTGATCATTTCTTCTTTCTTCATGGTTCAGCAGAGCAGTGCAGTGACAGGTATGGTACAGATTGTCAGACAATTTGGCAGGTGATGCTCTCCCTAGTTGAGAGGGAGTCTTAAATTTGGCAACTAGGGCCAAACATCACTTTGGAAAGCCCTTATGAGGTAGCTGATATTTTTCTTAGATTCCTCTTTCCAAGAGGTGCAGGATTGATCTAAAGATCATCCCATTCTGACACGTACAAATGAAGTTATGAATTTATGTTGATTATGGACAAATTGTCAAGGTCAGCTAGCCATCAAATTAGCCTCCTCTAGCCTTCAATGTTGCACATAAATACAAGGTGCCTCCTCCTCATTTTGGCATCTCATCTTGATTGGGTACGGATTTTTGGGCCTCTCTCTCTCTCTCCACACGTGCAAAAGGAAGACTGTTTTTTCTAGCTATTGTGTTGACTAGATTTGACCGAAACTTCAGGAGACTAAAATTTCAAGAGGCCGAAATTTCAAGAGGCTGACTTTGACCAGCGTTGACCCTGTTTAACTTCGATTTGTGAGGGAGACTTCTGTTTGGGCACGTTGTTGTTCTAGGCACAAAAATCGACGCAGTTTGAACCCCTACATTAACCAGCATTGATTGCCCTAATTCAAGTTGTTGCATTGACTTTTGTTGATCATATTTGACTGGTTATTTTCGCACTGTTTTGGGCTACATTATCTTGTTGTTGGAGGCCAAGTTGACCAAGGTTGACCAAGCTGTTTTGGAGGTCAATTTCAGCCCTGTTGACAAGTGTTGACTTTCTGGTTAGGGCTTTATGTTTCTGTTGTTTTGACCGATCAGTTTGGGCAGGTGAATATTGTAAATTGTACTCTCTCTCTCTGCTGAACTTTTGAAGAATTATAAGAAGAATTGATCAAGGGTTTCCCCACATTGGGGTTTGTCCCTGGCTGGTGCCATATCTTGTGTCCTCTTGTGTTGGCTTGTCTTCTCCTGTTATTGTTTATGTTCTATTTGCACTTTACTATCATGTTGATGTGATTGCCATACTGGATATGATATTGGGCTAATAAAGAAAATCAAAGTAAAATTGCTCTAAGCATAGAACATACCATTGTTATCCTTAAATTAACAAAGTGAGATACCAATGTATACTTAGAGAAATGCTTTGATACCAATGTAACAAACAAGGTTCATTATAACAAGTTAAACATTCCATAAGACATGGTTTATATAGATCTCCATTGAAAATACAAGAATATATATTAAAATGTATGAATGTGAATGATGTTACAAATGAGAGTGAGGGTCTGCTTATATACCCTAGGCAGTTGTCCCTTTATGAAGGGTCATGTCCTTAGGGACATACCTCTTCATTAACTAATTAATCATTATTTATGATGTGTTATTATTATTTATATTTACATTATTTTATATTTATATTTTATTCATAACATTGTCTTCCTCCTCAAAAAGCTTTGTCCTCAAAGCTTACTGATGAAAAGGTTTGATCTCTTTTTATGTTTTGATCATCTTCTCGTCTCGGAACTGTCATCTTTGTTGATACAAAATGATATGACCTCTAAGTGATAAACAAAATTGTCTCACTGAGAATGGATCTAACCATCCTAAATTAATCTTATGTGGAATCTTGTGTTTACTTGATACTTCGTGTGAATTGTTATCACAAGACTAAATTGTACTAACATTAGTAGTCTTCCGAACATAAGTTTGTTGTTCATGTTCTGAGTGATACGGATTAGTAGATTGATTGAGATGTTTGTTCTTGTGATTCAAATGTAGATAAGTTGTTATTTTGGTTTGTCTTTCCCTTACCACGTGTCGCAATATTTTGATTTACTTCAAGTGATGATGTTGTTGAATTGGTTACAAAACTTTCACTTGGGATGTTCATCGTCTGGACTACAACATCTAAGTGTGTCTTTTCTTCAATTGGCTTGTCTTCTTTTTGAGTTGTAACATTCATTGGATTAGTGTTTATTCCTTTCTCTTCAACTTGGACTTCTACATTTGATGCTTCCTTCTCGATAAGTTGTTGTACCTTGTTTTCCAACGACTTCGTGTCCTTCTTAAGCTTCTTAATTTGTGCCAATAATTTTTGACTATGGTCTTTAAGCCGAGATAGTTCTTCATTTTTGTCAGTGGTGATCTTGTCAACTTCTCTTTGCATACTTTGTAGTCTTTTTTTACCTTCTTGGAAAATTACTTTTGAAATATCTTGTGTATCTTCTGGTGTTACTAAATTTCGCTTCAATGTAACAACCTGTAATGTTATTTTTTTCTTTTTGTATGAAAATGTTAAAAACTTCTTTTTCGTATTTAGGATGAAGGACCCTAGAGTTTCCATCCATGGTGAGCCCAAAAAAATGTCACTGTCGTCAAAAAATCAAGTTTTCACGACGAATTGTGAGATAAAAGCATAATCCCTAATACTTAGTTGTAGATTGGTTATGCCATATTGCTTGTTACTTGTATCAACAAAATTTGTTTCAATTATCACTTGTATCACTAATTGCTTAGCACATTTAAGACTAACATAGTTATTATCTTTAGTAGGACTAATAGAGATTAAAATATCTCTTCCTGCAAGTGATCCTTTGATTTTAAATAGTGTACTAACACATTTACTAAAGGTTTTAGGAAATCTTTCATTACTAGTCTCCATTTTTCTTTTTCGGGATGAGCTTTATGGTTTTAAAAATATTCCTCCTTTATACTTTCAACAATATCCCTTACGACCTTAGAAATATAATAATCATTTCCTTTGATTTTATAAATAACTTCACAATGTTTCCCTGATAATCCTTAACACCTTTACAAAAAGAATTTTAATAATCTTCAATAACCTCTATAATAATTCGTTTTATAACCCTTCTTTCTGTACTATAAAATTACTTAAGAGTTTGTACAACTTGACTTATAATTCTTAATACTCACTTTAACACTCACGCCCCCTTCTTTTACATATATATATATATATATATATATAATATAATATATATATTTGTGTGTGTGTGTGTGTGAGAGTTACTCACCTTTCTATTTTAGGCTTATAAGGTACATAAAAAGGTATGTGAAAATGATTTTTAAGATATTTCACCACGTGAAAGAAATATTCACCACACTTTAGCATTTATTTATTTTTTTTTATTAGTTGTTTTTCACTCGAATGCTAGTGGTTCAACTATAATACGGTGATTAAACTTGTCGATATAATTAATATAATTATCAAGGGTCGTAATGTTTGACCCTTGGCTTATGCCACCTCTTCGTGTTTGATATCAATTCTACATAAAATTGTGAATGAACGAGATAAGTTATTTTTAATTATGTTGTGGGTAGCAATGATTGCAGTGGACACACGAACCAGCCTTTCCGGTAATAAATGTAAAGTGTGCAGTGGCGACTGACGGTGATCGTACAAGGTTTGCATGCAACAAAAAGGGCAGCTTGAGGTTGGCAGTGGGCTGCGAGAGGTATCAAATGGCAAGGGTGGAATTTGACAGAGATCTGGTCAGTGGTCTTGTTTGTGGAATGTGTATGGATTGCTAAGGCTGGTGGCGTCAACATTTGGAGATAGCTAGTGGCCAAGGGTGAGATGTCAAGAGTGGCAGTCGGTGGTTGTCGCATTGTTGTTGGCAGCAACAGTGTGGTGGCCAAGACAGTCTGGTGGCAGCATGGAGCTACTCGATGATGTGTGTGTGAGTGGTGGCTGGCGGTGATCGTAAGAGATTTGCGTGCAACAGAAAGGGCAACTTGAGGTTGGTAGTGGACTGCGAGAGGTATCTAATGGCAAGGGTGGAATTTGACAGAGATCTGGTCAGTGGTCTTATCTGTGGAATGTGTATGGATCACCAAGGTTAGCGGAGTCAACGTTTGGAGATAGCTAGTGGCTGAGAGTGAGATGTCAAGAGTGGCAGTCAGTGGTTGTCGCATTGCTGTTGGCAGCAACAGTCTGGTGGCCGAAACAGTCTGGTGGCAGCATGGAGCTACTCGATGGTGATCGAACAACGGTGATGGCCGATCTACACTGTCAGCTATTACAAGTCCAAGTGGCCGCTGTTTTTTTTTCATTTTCAATTTTTTTACTCTTTATTTAACTTTTTTTTTATTTTTAATTTTAATTTATTTTTTTTATATATTTTTTTTACATTTTTTTCAATATATATATAGTATAATTTGATTTTTTTATATATAATTTTTTTACCTCTTCTTACAATTTTTCTTTTAATTTAATATTTTTTTAATAATCTTATAATATATGATTTTTTTTTAATTCTCTTTTTCTTTTTTTATTTTTTCTTTTTTCATATAAAGCTTTTTCCTTATTATATTTGTTACTTTTTATTTTTTATTTTTCTTTATATTATATGTGCTATTATGCTCCTTTTTTTTCCAATCTTTTTTCAAACTTTTTTTTATATACTATTTCTTCTCCTTTTATAAATATATATGTTTTTTAATAATCTTTTTTTTTAAAATAACTTTTTTCTTTCTCTATTTTTTTGAATGGTTAAGGCCTGAATGATGAAATTGAGAAATGGAGGAACTCCAAACTCTGAGCGAACGCTTCAATTACGACAATAACAAGTTATATTTATTTTGTATTTATTTAGTATTTTTATTTATTTTTATTTTTATTTTTATTTTTATGGTTATTATTGTTGGTCAAGGTTGTCATTAATGTCAATATGGCATTGTTGGAGATGGCAAATATTCTTGTGATACATACCTTAAACCCTTTCAGGATATTGCCCTAACTACATGACAAAACCCTAAGTACATTTATGCCCTAGATTGGTGATGCATGATCTAAATGCCCATAATATTCCAGAAAATGCCTTAGCCCTAACACATTGATGCAAGTCCTAATACTTATGATGCCCTTAAGATACATGAATGGAAGCCTATGTGTATGAAGCCATAATCCTAATGAAGAAGCCCTTGCCTTAATGTCCATGAAAAGCCTTAGATCGTTGATGATGAAGCCTTAAATGAAGATGCCCATGAATACATATTAAAGAGGCACCCTAATCTTGTTGATGCCCGTGATACCTTTAAAGAAGCCCTAATCCTAATCAACTTAATGACCTAATTCTATATATAAGGAGCCCTAAACATTGGATGCCTAAAACTAAAATCCTAATGGCTACCATAAATAAAATAATAATGACAGTCTCACAAAAATAATTTTATTGGTGGTAAAATGACCCTATTTAAGGACGGGATTGGCATAGGAGTGTAGAAGATTTTTTCCTCTTTCTAACGAGCTATTACATGCTCCCAATTTCCTTATCGTTGAAGAGAAATCAATTATTAAAATCAGCATATGTCAAAAATTGTCAAACTGTCCAAGCCGACTTGAGTAGGCTCATAACCCTTGGCAAAAAGACATGTCCCTTCAGAATATGGAAAAACCACTAAAAATTTAAACCTAAATTTGTACATTCAAGCTCGGCTTTTTTTGATGGGGACAAGACAAGAGGTAGAAGAAGACTTTGAAGAAGATCTCCTAACTAAACTTATAGCTACCATGGAAGAGATTAACAGTTTGAAAAAGGAAAATGAGGAACTTAAGAAGAAAGCGCAAGATGGTGACCAAGAAAAGACAAGTAAGGAAGTTGGCATTTTCAAGCTTTAAGTACAAGAAAGAGATGAGGAGCTCACCAAGCTTAAGGAGGAATTTCATCAAACAAAAGAAAGCATCATGAAGAAGTCATATCCATGACAAATCAATTAGATAAGGCAAAGAAAAGGGAAGAAACTTTGTCAAGCCACCTTGAACAAAGACTCGAGAGTTTAAACAAATTTGAAGCAGAGATTGGTCAATACAAGGAAGAGGTCTCCTCCCTTGGATCTCAACTAGAAGAAGCAAGGAAATAAGCACAAGGAGCTGAGAAGGTGATGGAAGCTTTGGCATTCATAGAAGGACAGGTTGATGAATCAGAAAAGGAGAGAAACACCATGACATGGCAACTAGAAGAAAAAAATGATGACATCACCAAGTTAAGATCAGAAATCACTTCTCTTAAGGCCCAATCATGTGAAGCAACCAAGATGAAGGAAGAAATGGAGATCATACTATCAAAGAAGGATGAAGAATGCAAGAAAATGAAAGAAGAAATTGTCTTTCTTAAAAAGGAAATTGACTTGCTGAATGATAACTTGAAGAGTTCTCAAACCCTAGATGACATCCTAAGTCATCAAAGGTCTCCCCTTAATAAATCAAGTCTCGGCTATGCAAGTGAATCCTCAAGCAAGAATGATGCAAACCCTAATGCTTCAAACAACAGGGATGTGAGGAAGCCTGGAAGAAATGTTGATGTTCTCAGTTCCAGTGAAGGCAAACAGAAGAGTCAAGAACACATTGGAAGAAATACTATACCAAGAAGACTTGCAAATGGTGTCAAGAATACAAAAGGCAATGAATATCATCAAAGAATCCCAAGGCAAAAAGGCTTCAGAAGTACATCAAGGAAATCTTCATCTCCCAAGTACCAAAGTATATTTCTTGGTTATTGCTATTCTTGTACAAACTTTGGGCACATGGCAAAAGATTGTAGGGCATATCACAAATACAAATATAATGGCCATCGTCAATCTCCTAGAAGAAATTTTACAAGAAGTCATGATTACTCATTCATAAACAAGATGGAGTGCTTCAATTGTTGTAAAATTGGACATATGGCATGTGATTGTAACTTGACTTGGGTCCCTACACAAGCTAGAACCATGATAACCAAGCCAGAAAAGAAAGTTACACAAATATGGAGAAAGAAGCAGATTGGATCTGAAAGTCTCTTGGACACTCTACCCAACAACACATATTGTTGATTTGATGAAGACATCCTTGGCAGATGTGATATTCCAAGTGTTTGATGATGAGACTCTACCAAAAAGAAGACCATGCATACAGTTAGGGGGAGCTTATGATCATTCTTGTAGAAGCTATCTGTGAAAGGGCCCTATGAAATCCTTGACGAGTCACTCATGGACAATCATACTTTGATAGATCATCTCTTGGGAGCAACTCCATTGAAGAACATGATCCCTTACTCATCCGATGGACTAATGTTAAAGATTTCTTCCATTTGATTTTGATCACAAAGCAAGCAATCTTTCTTGAGCTAAAGAAGTTTATAAAGGCAGGGGGAGTTGGTTCATCACATGAAGAAATGTACACAACTATCATGGACCACATTGCCAGAAGAAAGAGCACCATAACAAGGGGAGAAACATACCTATGAAGAACTATTATTGATGAAGAAACTATGATGAAGAGAAGCAACTAAATAGGGGGAGTACTTGGGTACCCCGTTTGCCATTGATGTCAAAGGGGTAGAAAATGTTGGACGGGAAAGAATATTGCCATCAATGACAAAGGGGGAGACTGTTGGTCAAGGTTGTCATTGATGTCAATATGGCATTGTTGGAGATGGCAAATATTCTTGTGATACACGCCTTAAACCCTTTCATGATGTTGCCTTAACTACATGACAAAACCCTAAGTACATTTATGCCCTAGATTGGTGATGCATGATCTAAATGCCCATAACACTCTAGAAAATGCCTTAGCCTTAACACATTGATGCAAGTCCTAATACTTATGATGCCCTTAAGATACATGAATGGAAGCCTATGTGTATGAAGCCCTAATTCTAATGAAGAAGCCCTTGCCCTATTGTCCATGAAAAGCCTTAGATCATTGATGATGAAGCCTTAAATGAAGATGTGCATGAATACATATTGAAAAGGCACCCTAATCTTGTTGATGCCCATGATACCTTTAAAGAAGCCCTGATCCTAATCAGCTTGGTGACCTAATTCTATAAATAAGGAGCCCTAAACATTGGATGCCTAAAACTAAAATCCTAATGGCTACCATAAATAAAATAATAATGACAATCTCACAAAAATAATTTTATTGGTGGTAAAATGACCCTATTTAAGGATGGGATTGGCATAGGAGTGTAGAGGATTTTTTCCTCTTTCTAACGAGCTATTACACACCCCCAAATCCCTTACTGTTGAAGAGAAATCAATTTTTGAAATCAGCATATGTCAAAAATTGTCAAACTATCCAAGCCGACTTGAGTAGGCTCATAACCCTTGGCAAAAGGACGTGTCCCTTCAGAATATGGAAAAACCACTATAAATATAAACCTAAATTCGTCCATTCAAGCTCAATTTTTTTGGTGGAGACAAAACAAGAGGTAGAGAAGCAATCGCAGCCTAGAAAAGCAAGGAAGACAAGTTTGTGAAATTATTCTTGGGTAAAATAGTCTCCCACAGGTTTAAGCTAGGAGCAGAGGTTGTCATCGTTGTCGTGGTCAAAGTTGTCATAGTTGTCGTGGTCCAAGTTGTCGTAGTTGCCACGGTCGAAGTTGTCATAGTTGTGGTGGTCGAACTTGTTGTAGTTGTCGTGGTCGTAGCTGCCATAGTTGAAGCTCCCGTAGTTGTCGTGGTTGAAGCTACCTAGTCGAAATTGCCATAGTTGATGTGGTCTAAGTTGTCGCCGTTGTCGTAGTTGTCGTGGTCAAAGTTGTCGCAGTTGCCGTAGTTGTCGTGGTTGAAGCTACCGTGGTCAAAGTTGTCGTAGTTGTCGTGGTTGAAGCTGTTGTGGTCGAAGTTGTCATGGTTGTCGTGGTTGAAGTGTTGATTTATTGGGAATGGACAAATACAGCTTGTTGAAGTCTTCTCTTGAGAACAAAATAGGGCAGAGTTGGAGAACTTTGTGAAGCATCATGTTGAAGATTTGTGGAGATCATTGAAGACCATGATGCATTGAATCCATCATGAGGTATCCTTAAAGATTTTGTTTGGGTGACATGAAGAGCAATGGCGATACCTTCTAAGAAGACAAGGTTGTCATTGATGATGTGACGTGGAGACTAAGGGAAGGCATAGTTGAAGATTGATAAGGCTTGTTGAAGAATACATTGGGAGTCGTGAAGTATAACCAAATACATGTTGATGAAGCAAAGTAAGGGTTGGAGCCCAAGAGGTTGGAGCCTCGAAAAGACAAGGTTGGCTCCCTGGAGGATAGGGTTGGAGCCCTAGAGGATCGAGGTCCTCAAGAAACTAGGTCAAAGTCTAAACCAAATATAGGGTTGGAGCCCTTGAGGTTGGTGCCTCAAAATTGACAAGGTTGGAGCCTTGGAAGTCCAAGTCGATGCTTGGCAAATACAGGTTGGAGCCTGGGAGATTGAAGATCGGTGTCTTCATCTAGGGTTGGAGCCTGGGAGATTGAAGATCGGTGTCTTCATCTAGGATTGTTCATTTTGTGTTCTAAATATAAGTGATCTAACTGGTAAAAGTAACAATTGAAAAGAAATATTGATTCCCCCCCTCCCCACCTCCCTCAGTATTTCCAACAATTATTTTTATATTTTTTTATTCACTTATTTATTCTTTATATTATTATGTACTTTTATACTTTTTATTTTCATCTTATTTATTTTATTTACTATCTCCATATATTTATTTATAATAATACCCAATTGGTTGAATAATATAAATCTTAATTTCTAGAAACTCAATTGCTCAAAATACTATACTTATAATTAATCTCTTTTTAATATAAACATATATACTTAGTCTATAATTATATATTTTAATTTAATTTAATATTTCTAAAACAACAGAATTAAAAATTAATTAATTAATTCCTAACAACTAATTCATAACGGCTAATTCTCAACTGCTAACTTTGGAACCAAATGCATCTATGTTATTTAAACATTCGAAGAGATTGAATTTTTCACCTTTGCCTGAGGATGAACCACATTAGATGGTTCGAAATGCTGACCAAATATTAATAATGTGATTAATCTGAAAGACAATCTCCTTATCATTATGGATCACAAAAGTCTAAGATCTAGGTAACGAGGTTGACGACAAGTCGATGGCAAAGGGTCAGATCACACTAGCTTTGTGCAGCGGTGGAGCGGCCATAGGATCGAACAACTCTAATACCAATGTTACGAACAGAGCTCATATACTCAGATGAATGCTCTGATACCAACGTAACTAACAAAGTTCGTATACTCAGAGGAATGCTCTGACACCAATGTAACGAACAAGGTTCATTATAACAGGTTAAACACTCCAAAAAACTTGGAATATATAGATCTGCATTGAAGATACAAGAATATATAAATAAATATATGAATGAAAATGATGATACAAATGAGAGTGAGGGTCTACTTATATACCCTAGGCATGTGTCCCTTTATAAACGGTCATGTCCTTAGAGACATACCTCTTCATTAACAGGTTTATCATTATTTATGATATGTTAGTGTTACTTGAGAGTGGGAGCGAAAGCGGGAAACAGGAGCGAAAACAGGTGCAGGAGCAACATTTTCAGAAGCTCCCGGTTTGGGAGCAAATCCCGGAGCGATTTTTTAAAAATATATATATTTTTAATTTTTGATACATATATGTCAACAAAAACATGTAGAATGATGAATTAGATATAAAAAACATAAAAAAACATTGATTGATCATTGAACCATATCACATCATTCATCTAGATTCTAGATTCTAGAAATTATAATCTTCATCAACCATGTCCACAAGTTAGTAAAATACATATTACAACTGCAACATAATGAGTCTCGTGAATCATGATTCATCAAATTCAATCTTAAAGTTTCAACTTCAAGCTTTCAAAATTGAAAATTCAATATATAACATTTATCATCATTGATCGCCAAAGTTGTACTTGTAAGCTAAGTTTAACGGTTAACCATTACAAGAAGTAATATCTTAGATATTTCTAAGTCCTAACTTCTAACTATTAACATGAAATGAAATGTTATAAAATGAAACATGAATAATGAAATGAAATGAAACAACTTTAGTCTTTCATGAAGCATCATATTCATAATTCACAATCATTACCAATGAGTTATAATTGCCAACTTCAAACTTCAAATTTTCATTGTCACGGTCATATATTGTTTACAAGAAATATCATTATGATATCAAAGAGTCAAGAGTCAAGAGTCAAGGACTCAAGACTCAACAGTTATGAAAACCAATAGAAACTAGAAAAGACTGAGTTGCAGGAAACGCAGGTACAGATGGCGTTTCTGCCCGGAAACGAAACGGAAACGCGTTTCGGCATACCATACGGCCTGGAAACGCGTTTCCGGCCGTAGGGCATGTTTCCCGAAATGGAAACGTGCCCGTACGGCCGGAAACGCGTTTCCAGGCCGTACGGGCCCCGTTTCCC